>PVJA010011204.1:0-45585 GCA_004027025.1 Myocastor coypus | reverse complement strand
GAAGGGGCAATTTTTAAGTACCACTGAGATGGTGTGGGTGGCCCTAATCCAACCCAACTGGTTCTTAGAGGAAGAGACTAGGACAATGAAATTTGGAGGCTTGGACAGAAGACACAGCAAAGAGTATCAAGAAGACAGCTATCACCAAGTCAGGAGGCCTGGAAGAAGTCACCTTGGAGCCATCTTGACCCGGGACATCTTCCTTCCAGCAGAGAGAGAAAGGAAAGCTCTGGTTTTCAGCACTACAGGCCCTGTCCTGGGAGCCAGAGCTTTCAGGTTGGCAGGGGGGTACACTTTGATGTAGGATCTACTGCTCTACACCCTCTTCATCCCCTTTCTGGAGCTAGGTTGCATCCATGGTCCCCACTCTCATAACAGACGTTGTGGAGGATGCTGCATTCATCCGCAGCATCTTGACAAGGCAGGTGCTCAGTGGACATACTAGCCGGAGAAGCCTCCAACAAGCGAGGAAGGGGAAACAAAAACCGAAAGGCCTTCATGCAGCTGGCCTCCTCATTTGCCTTCCCAACTCTGCCATGGACCATGTCCTGAGTGCCTCTGAAAGGGAAGGAACCCCAAGGCTAACTCCACAGATGCCTCTGAGGGCCCTGCTTTGAGATCCAGGCTGCAGATTTCCTCTCTTATCCAGACAGTAGTGGGTAGGAGGGCCTGGGCCCTTGTCCATGGTGGCCACCATTATAAGATTCTTGTCTAATATTTATGAGAGTGTTTAGAGACCAAGCTGGGGTGGGCAGGTGCAAAGATATTGTCAAAGACCCGCTGCTCTGTCTACATTGAAATTTCATCCAACTCCAGAGTCAGGTGAAGTGGATCACTGCAAAGGATCTGCCTGTGAGGGGGTTCTGTGGAGTCAGACTCATTTTCCAATTTGTCCCAGAAGGTAGCGATCTAAGAAGTATGGGGAGGCATTGGCATGTGATTTGGCTAACAGAGCCCGGTGCAATGCCCAACTGTGAATAGAGCCCATGAAGGCAGGGGCTTCCCCTGTTTTGTTCACTACAGGTAGCCAATCAATAAACACAGACAGGATGAAGGAAAGAGGAGGTGAGTAGTGCCTGGATCTCCTGCAGGGAAGAGGTGATTGGTCCATGGACCTCCTGCAAGGAAGAGGTGATTGATCCACAGAACTCCTGCAGAGAGGAGGTGATTGGTCCATGGCCCTCCTCGAGGGAAGAAGTGACTGGTCCATGAACCTCCTGCAGGGAAAAGGTGATTGGTCCATAGAACTCCTACAGGGAAGAGATGATTGGTTCATGGATCTCCTATAGGGAAGAGGTGATTGGTCCATACATTGCCCATTTAGGGCCATCTGCTAGAGAAGGTTTGATCTTTCATTCCATTTTTTAAATAGGTACCAAAAAGCATTGTGTACTGCCCATGTACAGATTGAATAGACTCAGTTTCCAGCTCTTGGATGAAGGTGTGTTAAGGAGGAAGGAGGTGCTGAAAGAGCCAATGTTCTTCATCAATGATCAAAACTCCTAAGTGGTTCCTAGACCTTGCAGTGCCCTCTAAGGAACCAGACACTTCTTGTAGCTTGTTTGCTTAGGGGTGACTTTAACCAATAATACGTTTTATCTTAGTCCAAGTGCCTACTTTGGGGGTTCTAGTACCAGTGTCTGGGGGGGCAGTGGGCTTGAAAACTGTGGGTCACACCTCTTGCCAAAACGCTGCCATCCTTTCCTCCCACTGTCCCTATATTCTGTACCCTTTCTAGGAGCCCAGGAATGCTCAGATGTCCTGGATGGCTCCATGCAGAGGGCTGTGAAAAACAACACCTGGTGGACATGGGTAACACTCATACCCTTGCCAAGGTTGACCATGCTGCCTGGGCAGGGTGTGGTTGTCAAGTGGCCTTGCCTGGCCACCTCCCTCCCAGAGCAACTCTCAGAGAGGCAGTGGTATAAGATAATGGCTGTTTATTTATTTATTTGTTTGTTTATTTATTTATTTATTTGGTACTAGGATTTGAACTCAGAACCTAAAGCTTGTCAGGTAGGTGCGTAAGCCACTGAGCTATCTCCCCAGCCTGATCCTAGACCTAACATGAGCCATATTTGTTCCAGAACTCTCTGTGAGGTGGGGGAGGGGACTCGGGTGAACCTGTATCACAGACTAACTCCACCTTTCTGTCACTGGCCTTGATCGCTAAAAGTCTCCTTTACCCTAAACTATACCTTAGCATCTGCTTCCACAACACCCAAGAGATGATAGAACAAAATTCATTCACTTAACATATCTGGAATCTGCTCCTTCGCTAATACAATATAGGTGAACATGTGTTAAAAAGTAGAAAAACAAGGTATGAGCAAAACTAAGCTGAACCACAACAAACCGGTAAAGGAATGAAATCACTTGGTAGGATAAAGCCTCTATCCCGTAGAGGTCTGTTCAAGGATGAGGCTAAATACCACACAATCTATGAAATTAAGGCTTAAAAGATTATAGCTTAAATGAAAGATTATGGCTTGGGTGATGAGCAAACAGAAGAGATTTAGTAATCACAACACACGCATGCGTGGTTGTGTGCACGCGCACACACACACACACACACACACACACACAGCCCACCAGCAGGTTTAAGTGTGTGTTGTTACACGTGGATGCAGTAGCTCCTCTGACCTTCCTTAAATGCTCCTTCTACCTTGCCCATCCCTGGTTCTTAGCCTTGCTGTTCCCAGCAGGGTGGTTTGGGGGCGGGATCTGCCCAGGAACAGGGGCAATGGCACAGTAGGCATAGAGCTGGTGGCTTTTATCTCAAATCTACGTGGCACCTATAGAGGCCTTGGGGTCCTAGGCTGCACCTGATTGACCCCCACAGCCCGGGCTGCAAATGCGGCCAGCAAGCACTGGGGCCCAGTAGTACTTGCGCCCCCCTTGCCCTCAGTCCTGATGGTCCAGAAGAACAGGCACAAAGCTGCTGAGAAAGGCAGCAGAGAGCAGGATGGGTCTTTCCTGGGGTCTACAAGGCTGTCTGGGGCAGCCTTGGGGGAGGACTTTGTGGGAAGCAGGTTCCATGAGGAAGAGGCTGTCTGGCAGGAGGACGACCGCAGTGAGTTCCACTGTGTCCTTACTGTGCACCTGCAGCCCCATCGGTCCTCAGGTTCCTCATGTGCCTCACTCCTCTCACTGGTGCAATGGCCCCGCCAGGCAAAGCTGTGACTGTTCTTGTCCATCTTCTAGATGAGGAAGCAGACGCATGGAGAATTTAATTTGCTCAGTGCCACACAGGCTGCGAGGGGCAGAGATGGGATCTCAGAACCCCAGCTCTTAATCACACTCTCAGTCACGTTTTTTTTTTTTTTTTTTCAAGATGTCACTCTTGCTAATCTCCTCAGCTCTATGGAAACGGCAAAACAACAACAACAGCCGCAAAATCCGACTTTCTGTGTGGATTCAGATTTTGAAGAGGGTCACCAAAGTCAGGGGGTATCACCCATAGGTTGGACTGGGTCTCCAATGAGAGTGGGTTTTGTCCAAGGTCTCAGAGAGAGAGTCTGACTGTCAAGGATTCCCAGAGCCAGGCACCAACTGAGAAGTCCTGGGTCTCCTAAACTTCTTCCTACTCCTGTGCTATTAAGCCATGGGCTGGAAACACTGTGGGAGACACTGCCTGAGTCCCAAAACCGGCATGGGCTTCAGAACACTTTAACTTGGGAAGTAAGTCAGTTTTGCTTCTCACTCTAGGAAATCTGAGTAGCTCTTTAGCAGGGCTGCCTATATGCACAGGTGGTGTGTGTGTGTGTGTGTGTGTGTGTGTGTGTGTGTGTGTGTGTGTGTGTTCAGGGGTTCCTTCTGATTCTCATCACACTCTTATCTGTACTTTTGAGATAGATCAACTTCTTTGCACATTCAACAGGTGCAAAGCAGCCCCACCCTCAAGTGCTTCTCAGACCTGCGGATGTTCACCGTGGAGGAAGCATTCTCTCTGCCTTCGGGAATCAAGCTTACCAAAGAGGGCAATGACCTGGTGCCAGAACAAACAAGAGCGGTGTTGAGAGGGAAGAAGGCGCAGAATCTCACGCTGCAACACAGAGCAGGTGCTCCCAGGAACTGCGTCCCAGATGGACGCTTCTCAAAGGCCCCCCGTGAGCCAAGCGTAAGGCTAACTGCAAGTGGCAGGACCAATGTGGTTAGCAGATGTGGTCAGCAGAATCAGCCCAGAGGTGGTGTGGAGAGAAAGGCAAAATGAACACAGCCAGGGGAGGTGAGAAAGGCCGACCAGAGAGGCGAAGGCAGTGGGAGGTAGGGGACAGCCTAGGCCATCCTCAGCCCAGAGGTCGAGGAGGGAGAGCGCCCCCTAGAGGGAGCGAACAGCAGCACAGTGCCAGTGTGTCACGGAAGATGGCTGAGGATCACAAAGAACCAAAGCACATGAAGATCCCAGGGACTCACAAGGGCAGTTCTGGGGAAAGTGACAAGGCACAGGCCTGATTGGAGTGGCACCAAGTACCCTTCCAAGAATACACATTTTGAGAAAATTGGGGCTGAATAGTCTCCCCTCTCCTCTTTGATGCCTAGGACATTACACTGTCATTAATACTGTGTTTCCATTATGGAAGAAGGTCTGAGCAGAAGGACAGCTGGAGAGGAATAATCTGCTCTGATGATTGAAGGTCAAAACCTCTGGGAGTTTTGACCTTGACCAAAGGTGCTGCTGCAGTCAAGTCTGTGTTCTTATTTGGATCCGTCTCTCTAGGAGCTGTGCTGATGAAAATGGAGGCGCTCTCCACATGGGGGTCCTGGGCTAGTGCCCTGATTGAGGGATCAGAGCCCTGCTGGTGGCATCTGATTGATTCCTGTCCTCAAAACATCTCTGAACAGGTTGAAGTCACGTCCTTTCTGTTCTGTCCCAAGAACCATGCCAGTGACAGATTTATCCATAACCAGATGATAAGATACAGAGACAGAGAGAGAAGCAAGATACAGTGCAGTGGAGGCTGACTGAATAAGTCATCTTTTGTCTTGAATTTAGTCTACCAAATCCGTTCATTTACCAAACTGGTAGGATGGCATCCGAGGCTTCTTTCTGGGACAGCACCAACTAGAAGGTACAGGTGGGGGTCTGTTCACGCCACCTTAGTTCTCCTTTTCTCCCATTTTTCTTGAAAAGAGGTTAGCACCTGCTAGGGTTCAGATCTTGACTATCCTCAAAGACTTGGTCCCTAGTGCGGGGTGGGGGAACCCTTTGAGAACAGGGGCTGAGGAAGGTCCTTTACTTTTTATATTTGTTTATTTATTTCTATTTTTATTTCTTGCCGGGACCAGGGTTCAAACTCATGACCTTGCACTTGCTAGGCAGGCACTTGTGCCTTGGAGTTATCTCCCTAGTCCCTGGCGAAGGTCCTTTGTGACACAGGCCCGGGCCTCAAAGCAGACTGGGAGACCCAGGCTTTCTTGCTTCTCTTTTGCTTCCTGGATAGGAGTGAGTGGCTGTGCTCTGCCACCTGTTCCCACCCTGCTGTGCCACCTCTCCTCAGGCCCAAAAGCAAAGTGGCCGATGGACCATGGATTGGCACTTCCAAAACACAGAGCCAGAATAAGTCTTTTTTCTCTTAGAAGAATTTTTGGAGGCGCTGAGGATGGAACCCCAGGCCTTGTTCATGCTAGCCAAGAATTCTGCCATTAACCTATCCACCCAGCCCAACCTGGCTGTATTATTTATCTGTTCAAGCATTTTACTGTAGCTGTAGAACCTAGCAGCTCAAAAGCTAGCACCTTCCTACCTGAGCACAGGGTGGTGGGGGGACAGTGCTGTGCCCCCTGCCCTGTTTCTGTGGTGTGCCTTGTGACAAACATGGTGGTGTCCTGTTGGTGATCTTCCCTGATCTTGTCTCTTTCAACCATTTCCACATACACAGGCTGGACCCCCAGCCCAGGCCTGCCGGGTCTTCCCAAGCACCCTTAGGCTGCCTCAGCCTGTGCTGTCCATATGGGCAGGAGGCTGGTTGTGCTGGTGTCACACCACTGGAGACTCTCCGTGGTTCCTGTTAGTGCTTCCACCTGATGCACTGCAGGACAAAGACCCTGGACCTGGTACCCTAGTCTCAGTCTCTTTGACCGAGAAAACATCTATTATCTAAGCACCACAGACGCAAGGACAGCTGGGCAGAGAGAAGCTCCCTTCACATGAGCTCCCTGCAGTAGAGGGACACTGAGGGAATGAAAAGGGTTGCACGGAGACTGCCTTACAAAATAAAACAGACAAGCTTAGTGTTTCCTTAAAATGCAAGTCCTGAGAGCAGCCACACCTACGGACAATAAATAAGGGAGGATCCCAGCATCAACCCTCGAAGGGCTAAGCTAACAGTGATCCTTTCCCCAGGCTTTGCATTTTATTTTCCATGCATTCATGAAGAGAACTTGGGAAAAACAACGTAAAGGTTTCCGCAAGTTTCCTAGTCTCCGTCCTGACTCTTTCATATCCCAGTACTTCTGCTTGGAAGGCTGCAGGACTGGGGCCTTCCCAGTCCTGCCATTGTCTTTGTGGCTTTCTCTCTCTGGGTCCTCCTTTCCCAGAGCCACTGGGCATGGATGTGCGCCCTTCCCCAGCAGCCCCACCATAAGACCTCTCCCTTCTGTGGGATGTTCAGCCTCGCTTTGGAGCCAGGGTGCATTTTATTGGGGCTGCTACAACTTCCAACCGACAGTCACAGGCAGGCCAAGGAGCTGGTCCACCAAGAGACAGAGATGCTATTGCCAAGTGGGAAAAGACAGTGAGGGTGCCTGTGTAGCAAAGCATCACGTTTATTAGGGAATAGTCTCTTTGTCAATAATTTTGTCCCTCTGCAATGTGCAGAAAGCAGTGGCCCTGGTAATGAGTCTGGAGATTGGGTTAGTGAGGCCCCCAGGCTCCACAACACAGTACACTTGCCACCAGCTTCAGCAAGACCACATTGTTATCCTTTTCAGAAGCTTGCCACACCACAGAAATTCTATAGAAGCCACATATGCACACCCAAAATGTGGGACAAGTGCTAGTTCACAAAGACAAGTTATTGCTTAGCTGGTCTTCTTTATAGAACTGAGCATGTTGATGTGAGAAGACGCCAACTCAGTGGCTGGCACCAAAGGACCAGTCTAATGCACACTACAGAACCACGCCCCAGGACCCAGTGGCCGTGTGGCTCTCTAGCATCAGGCGCTAGCTCTCCAACTTGTAGCTTCACATTCTGCAGAGCTCTGAGTGCACAGTCACACCTCACTCCACCCTGCCGATGAACATCCCCCTGCTCCTGTTTTTTCTCCCCACCGCCTTCCCATGTCACCATCCTCAGAGGGAAGCGCACGGCAGAGGAATCAGCCGGGTCCATAGGTTTCAGGGTTGGCTACAGATAACATCTGCACACATGGATAATGGAGCGAGACCAGGCAACAGCTATGGGAGAGTGAAGGAGAACTGCATTGCCCGGCGAAAACACAGGAGACTTCTTAGAATTGGGAGATGGCAGGGGGTGGGCACAGATGACGACAGCACACGCAGAAGCACACACTCGGGGAGAGGCGATGAAGCTCAGCTCTGCAGGTCACTGGTGGCTACGGGGACATGCACATGGAAAGTGGCCCAGGTAAGGATGAGGACCATAGCCAGGCGTGGTGGCGCACACCTGTAATCCCAGCACTCGGGAGGTTGAGGCAGGAGGATCGGTGTGAGTTCGAGACCAGCCTGGGCTACAAAAGTGAGCTCAAGGCCAGCCTGAGCTGCATAGCAAGACCTTGTCTCAAAAAGACAAAAAAAAAAAAAAAAAAAAAAAAAAAAAAAAAAAAGAATGAGGACCAGGACATCTGCCCAGAGTAAACGTGGAGGGTGCAAAATCACACAGGATGGGGTCTCAGCTGCAGGAAGGAGGAGGTGGGCAGGGAAAGGAGCGGCGGAGGCATGGGTTGCACCTGACAGTGGCTGTGTGTGAAGTCTGTCCCTGACAGCAAGATGGCACATGCTAGTGACAGAGAACACAGGGTGCACCGCATCCCCCAAGGAGCTCAAGGGCAAGGACATGTGATCAAGCAGACAGGGCAGCAGAGATTTAGACCTTGGACAAGAGACCTGGCTGGAGGGTTCTGATGGCCATTTGCAAGCCAAGTTCTTAGAGGGGAAGGCAAGTTGAGGCCAGGGAGGAAGAGTGGGAGCCCAGAGGAGGAGGCTGGGGTCACCGCATTAGATGGGCCCCCAGTTCATCAAAGGGCAGGACTAGGCAGCCTCTGCAGGAAGGAATTCCACAAATTGAGGTGTGCACAGAGGGGTTTCCAGAGAAGAAAGGGGTTAGGTAGTGTGAAGCAGGTGGGAAGGGTGTCTCGGGGGAAAGGCTGGCCATTTTTTCTGGAACCAGGGATTGAACTCAGGTCCTCGTGCTTGCCAGGCAAGCACTATTCTACCGAGCTGTCTCCCCAGCCCCTCCACATTTGTTTCTGGGAAGGCTTCTACGAGTGTGGCAGGATGTGGTTTCAGTTGGCCACCAGGGCAGGAAAGGAGGCAAGTAAGTCCCTTACTATTAAGGGTTGAATGGAAGAGGCCCCAAGGTGGGGCTTGGGAACTGATGGCTCTTGGAAGCTATAGCTGACTTGCTGGTAGGCTGTGGCCGGCTGGCTAGAAAAGCTGGTCACAGGGGTGTGGCCTGGAAGGGTATGTGCATATCCCCCTACTTCTTTCTGTTTCCTGGTCACCATGACCAGAGCAGCTTTCTTCCACACAGTTTCTCGGTCTGCAAACATGAGCTAAAATTTCTAGACCATGAGCCAAAGTAAACTCCTCCTCCCTCAAGTCGCAAGGCATGCTGTGGGCTCACAGAGACTGTCTATGAGTTGTCATGCATCTCTGGTGGCTTCCCTGGTGATAACTTGGGGTCCACTCACCTGCAGATCTCTCTCCCATATCTTCCTATCCTTTCATGCATAGGTGGAGAGGCCTCAAGGGGCTAAAGCCACTCTTTCTGGTTTCTGAGCTTCTCTGACTTTTGTTCCCTTACCTCTTCCATCCCACAAGTCTCTGTGCCTCCCTAACAGCCCTGCTACCCACGAAGGACACACAAATGCTTTGTATTTACATTTGTGGGCAGAGAAGCGAGCACTTCATGGGGCTCTAACGACTCACTCATCAAAATGGTCACATAAACCCATTTGTGAAGCTGATTCAGATGCAGAGAGAGGGCTTAGAGCTTTATTGGAGCTTGAAATTACCAACAATAAATTTGGGTTTCCACATTTCAACCTCAAAACATTTTGAAACACCCTCAGCTATGGAATACAGAACAAAATCAGTCCCAACTGCTGCTGCCTCAATGGGTACTGCTTGAGTCAGTGCCAACCAGAGTCATCCTAAAGTATGTCACTGTGGCCCATTCGGAAGGCTCTGGGCAGGCAACAAACAGAAACTAGAGGAGGACAAGTCTGCATGCTCTGGTGAGGTCATGTTCAGGTGTAGTGCGCCTCATCTGCATGCCAGAGACTTCTGGGGTTCCTGCTGTGCATGTGGCTGAGGCATGCTGTCATAGGCCATTCCATCCCCAGCATGGTCAGGCCAATTTTCTGTTGCTTGGCCCTTGCTCAACATGGCAAATAACAAGTCCAGTTGGGAAGGGGGGACACCAGGAGTCCTAAGCTGGACATGTTCCTGGTTTTTAGAAAGATCATTCCCAGGCCAGCAAGTGAGGGCTGGCCATCAGTGCCGGCTCAAGGAGGTAGACACAGTCTCCAGAGCAGGGAGGGCAAGTGGGGTGCAGACTCTGGCCTTCAATTCCCTCCTGACCTCTTGCCTCTGGGTTTTCTGTCTAGAGATATTAAATTTTACTAGATTTATTTTGTTTGATGAGTTCAATGGATTGATTGGTAGGAAAACCTCAAGCTTAAAAATTTAGTGGCCATTTCTAAATTCCTGTGTAAAAATATGCAACTGCTTTTATCACATTCTATAGAGATTTATTAGAATATCAATGATTGATAGATAATACCAATTCCAAGTTAAACTTTCTGAGTTTGATACTCAGAAAGACGTGATGTTAAGCTCAAGTACCTATGTTATAGAGTAATAGTATCACTAAGATTTTCTTCTGGAGGGTTAAGAATATAAGTTTACAGACCAAAAATTGGAGAAAAAGAAGGGCTACAAGGAGAGCCAATGTTTTGACCCTATCCCTTCAAGGTCAGTGAGGACTCAGGACATAAGAGAATCTGTGACTTAACATCCTATAACTCAGTGATTTCCCAAATTTTCTGTTCAAGGAGATTATGGGACTACAGAGGAAAGGGATTGAAATCATATAGTGTACCTAGAAAACATTCTCCCAGGCTTTCACAGAGAGCAAGTTGGTCAAGCAATGGCTGTGACTCATCCAGACAGCTGACACTGACAACAGTTCTACAAAGCACTGTATATGGTTTCAAAGTAAACCCTGAGAGGATTTGACTGACCTGGGGAGATAGAAAAGTTACATGTGTTATTATACAGGTCTTGCTTTAACTTGCCCTCAACCACCCAGCAGAAAACCTTAACCATGAGGCATAAAACGTAAAGCTAGATTCGTATGCTGAGCTGTAAAAGACAAATCAACAACCTCCATCATTGCCAGTTTTGCCAATAACCCACTGCGATTATGGAACATTGATTATGTATACAACTACAACTACTTTCTCTTAGTTCAATGAGAAGAATTTTTTTGTACCAATAATGATTAGAAAAATTATCACATCTACACCCTGTGCTGTATATAACTACTAGGAGGACAACAATATGCATTGTATCCAATAATGGAAATGTACTACTAACGCGTCTTAAAACTGACATTGTTATTTCTTATTAAATGCAATTTTTAAAAAATTCAGTGGCCATGAGAAGGTGGAGCACACTGGAAACTTGGGTTGCTGAGCAGAGATGCCAAGGCAGAGGCCAGGAAGCCTGCACAAACAATATGTCTTGAAGTGAGGCAGCACATGCTCCAGCTCTGGATGGTCTGTGGGCAGGCTGGGCGGCACTCTTGATGGTTGTGAATACAAATCACTAAGAACCCCAGGAATCACTTCCTATCCGCTTTGGGAATTCGTACATTGGTACTATATTGTATACACAGGCTCCAATGTATTTAAAGTAAGAAAAGAAAAACCTCCTTTGTCAAGAAATATTCACGGAAGTCCTACTATTTAGACAGTGGATTTCAGTGAGTTTTTTTTTTTTTTTTTTCAAATGTTAAGACAGAGAAATGGAAATAAATACAATGCAAAAAATTCCTAAAGTTCAGAGACCCATAGGGGAGTACAGAGCCATGATTAAATCTGGTCAGTCAAACGTTTTACACAAATGGTGCCAGTCACATCTCCACTTGGTCTTTGGTCATTCCAGCCACTTAGGGAGTGTCTGGCATCCAGACCAGTCAATGATTGAGATGAAGTCAGTGCGGCCTGTTACTTTTCCCTGAAATTATTTGCTTGATAAAATGTGGGTGCCCCAGGTAGTCACGCAGGAAGTAAGAGTACAGAACTTTTCGGGAGACAGATGTGCGTCTCATTCCCTGCTCTTCCATTTACTAGCACTTGTCTGTTGTCTGGGAGTCTGCTTTCTCATTTGTCAAATGGGGAAATGTTTTATTGTTTCAGCTACTTACTGCTGTGTAATAAATTAGCCCCAGACTTAGCAAATTCAAACAACAAACATTTGCAATCTTGCAAATGAAGATTGGGAATCTGGAGTGACTTGGCTGGGGTGATTCTGGGTCCATCTTCTTACTAAGTTGCAGTAAAGGTCTTGGTTAGGGCCACGATCAAGATGAATTAGAGGAAAAGGAAGACCTGGTTCTCCTCTGGGTCACTGACAAAGCCAGAAGTCTGGGGTGGGCAGGAAACCTCTGTTTCTTCTCTCATGGGTCTCTATCTATTACTCTAAACAGATTTGATGATGCAAGTATATAAATTGTTAAATTTTTGTTCTTGTTTTGAAATTCCGAACTATATGCACTCTTGCTTGTTACTCTTTTTCTGTCTTTGTTTCTGCTACTTTTACTCTTTAAAATAAAATTAAAAAAAGAAAACCTAACTGGAGATGAAGGGCAGAATGAAGTAGGTACTAAGAAACAGGGGGACAGAGCTTTTGCAGGTGGGAAGGGAAGCAAGGGGCAGAGGGTGAGGGAACATAAAAAGAATTAAGATGGGCTACGTGCACGTACCAATCCCTCCCAGGGAGGAATGTGATCGTTATGTACTGCAAACACAGACCAATAAAAATAAAAATTAAAAAAAACAAAGGCCTGTGCTATCTTCCAGGACACACAGGCCCTGGAGCCTCAACTTTGCTGCGAAAGTGAGGCCCTGAACCATGAGCCGTGGGCTGCATGGGGTCCAGAAGTGGCAGAGATGGCAGCTTAGCTGTTCTCGTGGCCATCAGGCCTGGGGTGAACTGACACATGTGGAGAAGGGCAATCCAAAGCCACAGGCTTCTTGTGGATTCCATGCCCCCTGGCTTCAAGGCCGGTGACAGCATGCTTAATTCCAAAGTGCATGGGCAATGTAAGAAATTAAAAACAAAAAGGACCGAAGAGAAAATATGCCCCAGACTCTAACAGCTACAGGGAACCTCTTCTTTCTTCTGGTGGAGAAAAGACCTTCAAACGGCTCTCCTACAACTGCCATGTGGTCTGGCCACAGCCAGCCTGCTGAGTGGATGGGTGTCAGGGCGTAAGGAGGCTTCAGTCACAAATGGTCACTCCGGACCATTTCTCAAGCAAACAACTACTGAAACAGCCTCCACCAACTCCCGTCCCACATAATGTTTGTCATCACTGCTGGAAATCCCTCCCCTGGAAGAGCAGAGATTTCCTGGGTCTCTCAGAGTGTGGGTGCACGCTGATTTTGTCTGTCTGAATTCAAGCCTGCGAGGAAGGACTTGGGGAGTTAAGCCTGACTGGCTAAATCAGGCCTGAGATTTAATTATGCCAAAGGACCCTTTCCTTCTGAATCATGCTTGGGGTTGTGCTGAATGATGGAAGATTCCTCAGCTGGTGCCAAGCTGCGCCATTTAGGGGCTTGGAAGAGAGTGCTGTTTCTAGAGGTGGAGGTCCTGACTTGTTCACTGGGACCTAGAAACCCAGATGTGCCGGGCTTCTCCTGACAAAACGGGACTCGGATGAAGTACACCTGGGCTGCCGGATGCCCCCAGGGAAGCAGAGAGGGGCTTTCTGGGAGCGCGAGGATGTGGCTTCTGGTGCGCTCACCAGCCATAGTTAGCTGATCAGTTGCCAATCCGTGAGTGCTGGACCCACAGTGTCCTTGGAGGTCTGCTTGGGGTGTGCCCCTGTGTCCCAGAGCAGGGGACAGGAAGTTTGTACATGGGTGGTGTGTGGGAGAGACGGAACCCTTCCTGTGTTGCTGTTTATGAGGATGAAATGTTCAAGACAAGCCACCCTGCAGATGGATAAACAGAGGTCAGGGGCACAGCCTGGATTCCAGAGCTGGGTGGATGTGGGTTTGAAGCATGCATTGGGAGCAAGAGGGTTTTTTTTTCCTCGAAATCACACTGTTACAGCAGTCATCATGGAGCTTGGTGGGTAAAAGCACTGCCAAGTCCACCATGGCACTGGCACTGCCAGAGCTATCTCTCTCATTCTCCTGACTGTGAAGTGGGGGTAGTGGCAGAGGTCTCTGTCAAGGTTTCTAGAGAGGATTGCATACAAGAGTGTGCGCAGAAAAGATGGCTATCTATGCCTGGAGCCTTCTATACATGACAGAAATAATAGCTTCCACTCTTCCATCACTATTCCAGTTTCTATTGTAATACCTCTGCTTTCTCTTAATCATAATCTGATAGCCCTACGTAAACTAAAGCCTAGATGTACACAACCATGTAGCCTTGAGCTTCTGCACTTGGGTTCCTGACTGCCTTGTGCTACTCATGGAAAGCTGTTACATGAAGTCACTAACTGGCACCAGACCCTGGGTAGACTTCTGTGTTGAGTGCAGCTGTCCCACAGGGCTCCTGGCCTCTTGGCAGCCAAGTTTAGGTCTGCTCAGGACAGAGCAGATTAGGGGAGCAAAGGTATGGGGATGTCTGGGAGGGAATTCGCAGAGGCTGCAGCCCATAGGCCCAGACCTCTAGGCAAGGGCTGGGGACAAAGGGTCTGCATCCTCCAGGTGTCTTGTCACAGATGGAGGCCAAGCCAGGTCTGGGTGGTGGCTGCCAGTTGAGGGCAGGAGCTGCTGCATAGCTGAGAGCAGCATCCTGGTGAGCTAGGAGGTGGGGCAAGAAGAGCAGAGGGACCAGAGAGGGTCAGGCTGGGCCCTGTCCACAAACCCAGGAGCCTGCAGGAGGACAGGCCTCATGTTCATGTCAAGTTGTTGGCACCAAATATTTAGGCAGGGTTGTGGGTAGGGGGCTTAGCAGATGGCTTAGCCCTGCTCTTATCTACTCTGGGGCCCCAAATGTACTGACACCTCCAGTTTAGGGGATGTAATCCAGGGACTTGGCACTGAGCTCCATTCTCAACCCATGTGTACTTTTTATTTTAAGAGAGGATCTGCCTAAGTCCCTAGGTCATGTAGGCTGGGCTCCAACCTGTGGTTTTCTGGGCTCAGCCTCCCAGAGTACCAGGATTCCAGATGTGCACCTCCTCACACTTTTTTTTTTTTTTTTAATTTTTTGAGACTTTACTTCCTCAGCCTTTGGGTTGGGACAAGGACAGCACCCTTGTCTTCAAGCTGAGGAGATGAAATACCAGCTTAACTAGAGTTGTGGGCGTTTCGCTTTTGATAGCAGTCTGCTCAGTGTTTTTGTGAATACTGACCTATCTGAGCACCAGGATAAGCCTATTAGGTAGAAAGTACTATTGTTCTTAACAGATGAGGAAACTGAGGTACAATAGGATGAATGGACGTCCATAGTTCGTGTGCTCAAGATATGAGGAGTCTAGAATGTGAACGTGGGCTGGCTACTTTTTATTTTAATAGCTACGTAACAAACACAGCCCAGTGCTTGGATATTTTAATATGAGATGACTAATGTTTATAATCTCTCTGCCTAGGGCCAGAATTGGAGCCATAGATCTTAAATATTTGATGCCATTAAAACTTGTAGAGTCACATTTCATTAAAATTCATGTTCACTTATGGGAGCTGACAGATATGCAAGATGCTTTTATCTTGCTGCCATAGAAGTCCAGAACCTGTATTTTCGCTTGTCTTTGGTGCGTGCCACGGTCGAGCCAACTCTTCTGTGGCACACGACACAGGCTACGAGGCCCTCTGTGGCCTTGCTATGAAGGGGAAAGCCCTGAGAAAGGGGTTGATCCGAGTCTGTGGGCAGAGTGGGGCTCGTCTAGGCTGGACAGAGTCCCGGGTACCTCAAGGCTCAGCAGACCAGAAGACCAGGCCACGCTGGCATGCAGGCCATGGATCTCCCATGCTGACACAGTTTATGACTTTTCTCATGGCACTGAGGCCAAACTAACCCCTTAGTGGCCCCTGTTCCCTCTTCCAGGCAGCACGGGCCAAGCCACACATGTGCCTCCAAGACAGAAACCAGTGTTTCTCCCAGGACTGCCCTGAGCCTTGACTGCCAGGTCACCTAATCAGGACCTGGCTATTGTCCTCTGCCCCTCCTCCTTGTTCCTGAAGCAGCATCCATGCTCCCAAGAGAAAGAGAAGAGGCCACGGATAGTGGGGGCTGAGGACACTGCTTACCTAGGATGCAGGAAGCTGTAGCTTCCCCTAGCCCATGTGGACAACATCACAGTGTCGTGGTGCAGCACTGTCAGGTGCTGGCACCCAAGAGAGCCTCACAATTCCTTTCCTCCCACACTATGCGCCAGTCCCCCTACAGCCCATCAGCTGTGCTATGGCTTGAGGGGGGGAGTTTCAGTTTCTAACAGGAGAGTAGGTCAAGTTTTCCACCCAGCGATACCACCTTGTACCAGGCTCAGCACTTCCTACAAGAGCTTCCCAAACAAAACAGGCTTGGCCAGGATACCCTACCATGTTGTCTTCTAGACTATAGGGGCTATGGGAGGAGAATGAACAGTATAACCATCTGGGAAACCCCTTTCTGGAGATGTGTTTCACACCTGCCACCATAGCCTGCATTTACTACACCCCTGACTTTTATACCACCATGGAGAAACCCCGACTCTGGACCGACCTGCCTGGCTGAGTCCCAGCTCTGCTGCTCCTGGCTGTGTGGCCCAGCATGAATTTCTCTCTCTCTCCCTCCCTCTCTGGCTTCTATTTTTCTCATTTGTGAAATGAGAAAACTGCACCAGTACCATGGAGTTGATATAAGGATGAAAAAAATTAATGTATACATATAATTTATATTAACTCAACTGAGATCTTAGTAAAGATTAGCTAGTAATGAAAAATCCAATTTAAGTTTAAAATAAAGGTAAATAAGACTTGGAGAGAGAAGGAAGTTGTATATTGTTTCTTTTTTAAAAATTTTATTTATTGTGTTTTCTTGTTTCAGAACTTTTGTTTGTTTATTTATTTATTTTTATGGCCGGCTCAGCCTGCCCTGAGGGCAGGGCTGGCGCAGCATGTGGTGCCGGGGATTGAACCATGGTCCCTGAAGCTGCCCAAGCTTTCTTAAGCAGGCGCTTTAGACCACTGAGCCATCCTGTTGCTTATAAAGAAAGGGATGGGGGACACATGTTCCTAGATGCTTCCTGTTTTGCTAATCCAAGACAGGGCAAGGGAGCAGAAAAACAAGGCCTGGGGATAATGATCAAGACCTGGAAAGGGGGTCCAGTTGCTCCTAGCCCCAGTCTTCCAGCTGCTGGCTAACGCACCAAATGTGCCCATTCTGTTTTCCATGCCCTGACTGTTGCCACAACTCTTGCCTTGTGGAAGAAAGTCTCAAACAAACGAAGCCCAGGATGCTGGTTTTCTTTCTCATCTCCCAGGGAGCAGCAGCTCATGCATATTCAGGACAGAGGAGGAGTGTGTTCTCCCTGCCACGCAGGAGGTGATTGGCCCCTTGGTTAGACAGTTGGGTCCATCCTCCTGTGTGAATGAAGACCAGCTATTGGTCCGTGAGCTCTCCTGCTCTCCTAAGTGGTCTGCATGGGAGCTGGAAAGGCACATGACATTGTGGGCTCAGGCCTAGCCCACAGAAAGGCAGGGTTGAACTTCTGCAGGGAAGAGCAACAGGAGCAGAAGGGCGTATGGGTCTCATCTCGTAAATGTCAAAGGCCATTAGTCTGGACCAAGGATTGGGCTACAAAACTGCTTGATCATATTAAAAGAACAAAAACAAATCCTCCACAAGTTTTCCCTTGGTTGCCTCTTCTGTTTTCCATTTTGAAATTGTAAACAGAGTCCATTCTGTGTGGTGGCCTAGCAAAGAGAGACAGAGCCCAACAGGATCATGGGAACCTAGAATAGACGACTAGAGATGGTCTTGTAGCCTAGCACACACTGACAAAATAACCAGGCTCTGGCTGCACCTGGGAATGGAAAAGGAGGTGTGAGAGGAGAGACCAGAAGCGATAAAGTGTCCTGCCACATACAGCACTGCTGAGGATGGCAACCGCTCCATTTGTACCTTTCTAAAGGTGGTGACTGCCAGGCATCCAGGAAACCTTCACAAACTGAAATTCACACAGACAGGCTGACCTTGAGAAGGGTGTTCTATTGCAGGCACAGGCTTCTGTCTGTGAGGCTCTGGAAGTAGCCGTCCAGAGCTTTTTTCACAAATGCCTTTGAAAAGAGGCATGGCTCGGAGCATTGGACATCACGAGAGGCTGGGCAGGGCTGCCAGCGAGTGACAGAAGCTGTCTGAGCTTTCATTTAAAAGTTTCATTTTCAGAATTAAAATGAATAGTTAATTTTTAATTAAAAAAATAAAACCTCAGGGCTGGGGAGATAGCTCTGCGGCACAAGTGCCAGCCTGGCAAGGTCGAACCCTGGTCCTGCAAAAACAAACAAACAAACAAATAAATAAAAATAAAAAAATAAAACCTCAGCCAGGCATGGTGGCGTGTGCCTGTAATCTCAGTGGTTGGTTGACGGAGGCAGTGAGATTATGGTTTGCAGTCAGTCTGGGCTATGTAGTGAGACCCTGTCTAAAAACTCAGCCAATAACCTTGATATTTATTTCAGTGGCCCTCCAAAGTTCCTGGATCTGCTACATAAAACTTCAGAATCTGTGGAACAACAGGCTGCTCACTCCCCAGGACCAAACTCTCCAAGCTGCCCATGGCCAAGCTGTGGTCTCCAGGAGAATCAGCAAATACTTCATGATGCACTCACGAAGCTTAGGATCCTCATGGTTTTCATTGATTTAACCATCGCCAACTCATCAGCAGATCTACTTGGTGTCACCTCCAAAAACTGTTCTACTCCCAGCAGCCACTTCTTGCTTTACTGCTAAGTCCCCTGGTCATTAAGGAGCGTGGGGGATTTTCCCTAAGGTATAAATGAGATGTTATTTCTGGGTTCCATGTGCCTGTGGCTTTCCATGGCCCCCACTCCTCACCATGGCCCCCAGGAAGACACAGTCAGCCCTGTCACCTTCTCTGAGCTCTCTCTGATGCTGCCCCTCCTTTACGTCAGGCGCTGATACATGCTGAGCTTGTGCCTGTCTGCACATCCACTCTTACAGTCCCACAAACTTTCTGCTCCCAGATGTCTTTACGCTGTGGGGCTCCTCTGGTACCCTTCCCCTGAGTACCTTGCTAAATCCTCTCTACTGTCCCCACAAACCAGTCCCATCCTACTACCCAAGGCTTCTCCTTCCTGGAGTTTTTCACTGTACCTGGTGGCATTTCTTCTTGTATGCTTCCAAGCAACCACCCAGGCACCGACGAATAGCTCTCAAGCACATATATGCCAGGCTTCAGGCATTGTGACCTCTTTCTAAATGGATAACCATTCTCCCAGCTCTCTCTTCAAGGAAAGCATATCAGTTAGTCACAGGTCAGCTGAAGAGCAGTGACCAACAGTACCTTTAATATCTTCTCACTCATATTAAGGGTGTACTCTCTGTCACCCTCAATAGGTTCTTATGTTTTGTTGTTGTTTTTACAGCATTAACATCTAATTGATACAATATTCCTTCTTCCTGTGTCACTCCACCCCCACATTGTTATCTCGGTACCCACCCATCTGTTCTCCTACTTATCCACCTGTGAACATCACAGTCAATCCTTGTTGGACAACTAACAGCCTGGATCCAAATTCTAGAATGTAATTTTTTCACTAGAGTCCTGCTAGTGCCTAAAGCAATGCTTGGTGCATAGTAGATACTCAGTAAACATTTACTTAATTAAGGATAAAACTTAAGGACTGTAAGAAACATTTTGCCCAGGATGGCTGACCAAGAGAGTAACTACCTTTCACTGACATTATACAAAGACAGTTGGTAGGGTGAGGCCTCAGGCTCAGGAGCTGGCTTCGGATTGTGCTGTGGCCACCTGGGCTGCTACTCCTTGGACTCATAGTGTGGGGCTCATGGAGTGACCCATGTAGATGCCAATGTGGTGGGTGGGCAGGAGGGAAGACCAGGGAGTGTTTCCTCCAGCTGCACACACCTTCGTGACCAGCTGCTCTTCCCATTCCCTTTGTCAGGGGGAGCTTCCCAGTGACTCTGGGCCCTGTAGTGGTGTTACGAGGCCATGACTCACGTTCCTCATACGCTCCTCTTGTTGGCACATAGGTGCTGCCTGGGCCAGGAGGTTGGAGTCTTTGTGTCCAGTGTTGGGGTGCCTAGGTCTACTCTGGTCTTCCACTGTGCTCAGGCAGTGAAGAGATGGCAGGAACAACTGTGGCTTGGGTCCATGAGACCCTGTGGCCTACATCCCTCCTGGAGCCAGGCTTAAGACAGAACTCACAGGTCTGTAGCGCCATGGGCCTCACCACATCTGGGTCACTGTGAGCCTCAGCTTCCCCTTTTGCACAGTGTTCTACCCAGAGATTTACCTGAGGATCAAGACTGAGCAGCATACATGAAGTGGTGTGAGACCGTGCTGGGCTCAACGTGAGTGCCCCAGGCCACAGAAGTGCTGGAGGAGATATGTAGATGAAACTGGCACCTCTCAGCCACCCTGGGTTTTGTCCTCACTCCATTCTTCCCTCAGCTCCAGACTTAGGTCCTTGTGTGGGGCGAGGTGCTTTGGTGTACCTGGGCTGGGTCACTCTCTGTATGTCCTGCTTGGGCTCACTGTGGCCAGAGGAATGTGGTGGCTTCCCATAAGAGTCTTGCTTGTCCGTGAAGGAGGACTAGCTAGGGAGCATTGTGTTCTGGAAGGAAAAGACACAGAACTCAAAGACTGGCTTTGCCCTCTATGGGTCCCCAGCTGCAGTGGTTGTGGGGGTGGGGTCACTGTGCTTTAGCAGTTGGCACCAACTATGCAGGCAGTGACCCAAAGCTCATTTTCCACATCTAGCATGAGACTTGACAGTGCAGATGTGATGGATGCCCGTCCTGTTTCTAGGACAATGCATTGAAGGTCTCAGGGACTCTCGAGTTGGTTGGACACAAAGTAAGTGACTTCTTCATTTGCTGCCACACAAATGGAGGCCGCTGTGGCTCAGCAGCTCCCTCCAAGCCCAAATGTAAGCAACGGCACTAATAAAATGTGGCCGCAGACCGCTCTCCATCATTTCTAATGGCCCTTCTCTCTATTGATTTGGAAATAAAAACAAATTGGACAGAAAGACTCAGAGGAGTGGTTGAGTGTGGTGATTTAAAGACTAGACAATGAAGGAAAAGACAGAAGCCCATTAACACATGGGCAAAGACCAGGACAGACTTTTTACTCAAGGAAAGTAAAAAGATGCGTCAAGGAAATGCAAAGCAAAAACATGGTGAGGTGCAGCTCCCACATGCTAGAAAGACTCAAACTAAAGTGAAACAAAACCAAGTAAAACTGACCACACCAAGCACTGGTACGGATTATGGGAGAAGGAAAAGGGGTCAGCAACTTTGGAAAGTTTGGCAGTTGTTATGAACATGCCCACCATGCAACCCAACAATCTCACCCCAAGTTTACTTTATGAATAAAATGAAGAGGAGGAGGAAGAGGCTGGGGGAGGGACAGGGAGGAGAAAAGCAAATAAGGAAGAAAAGGTAAAGCAAGCTTGCATTCCCACAGAGACAGATTGCAGACCTACTGCATTCAGGGTGGAACCCATCAGAATCTTATTTCTGGGAGAAGAAAGAAATGGGGTGGGCTGATCTCGATTCAACTAAGTACTTGGGTAACTAGTTCCTCACCAGATGCTGTGGTTAGATGGCCTCACTTGGCCCAAGCTCATTTTTAGTTGCTTATGCTAAGGAAAAATTGGCAGGTGGCGGTGTGGGCAAGGAGACAGTCTCGTTCTCATTGCTGGGCAGGGCGCTAAGTGTTCAGGGGCTAAGATGGCCACAGCCATGTTCTACTGTAAAGGAAAACTAGCATGAAGGAGAGCTCAGAGGAGATGAGAGATGAGACAGTAATAACGGGGCTGGAGCTCTGATCAACCCAGAGCTAACGTCCACTTTTCTCTGTACTTTTCAATGCCATCAATAACTTTGCTACCCATGAGAAGCCAGTCAGAGGTGGGGTGGCTGGTTACCTGAAACTGAACTAATCGACCAAGACATGCATCTGAGATTTGATCTAATTTCAGGAGATAGTTTGGAGAGGTAGAATGAGCCAGGAGCCAGTCTGCTGAGCTGACATCAAAGCTACCAGAGATCTTGGATGAAGAAGCAGAGGCGATCTAAATGGAGCAGGACAGAGCCAGGTGGTGGTCTCAATGGAACTCCAGGCCTGGGAAAAGCAGTGTATTGGGGAAGATCAGACGTGAGGCCTTGTTGGGCCTGGTCTTGGTGGAGGGGGTGGGAAGAGTGAAAGAGAACAAGACACCAGGGATAGCAGGGAGGCTGCTTCCATGGCCAGCTGGAGGGCTGGGCATTGAGGGAGAGTGCTCATGGTATAGTGTTGACACTACACCACCCACCTGCTTCCCTGCACTCATGGAAGACTATGAGTTAGAGGGGCCATAGGTTAGAGCAGGTCAGGCTGGGTGTTTGCACCATGCATCTTGGTTCACTACCATCTTGCTGACACATCTGTTCTTTACATTGTCCCCAGATCTTATGCTCCACATTTCTACAGAACATCCAAATCTCAGGCTAATCATAAGAATGCAATAATTACATTTGGAGACTTGGTAAATCGTAGGCTCCCTATTTGAAAAAAAAAACACTGAAATTTCTCATTATCATTCCTATCAACTCTAGACTTCTATCTCCATAGAACTCCATTCACCTCCGGCCCCCAGAACTCATCCCCTTGCTTGTTAGTAAGGGTAATCGTACCTTAAACTTCAGCAGGTATATTTCTGTAAGTATTTATAGAGCATCAACTGTAGTATCTGCAAATGGAAGAAGCTTAATAAACAGCAGCTGGCTGGTTTTTTTTTATTTATTTTTATTGAGACAGGGTTTTACCATGCAGTTCAGGCTGGCCTTGCACAGGGTTGGCCTTGAACACACAATGATTCCTTCTGCTCTTGGGTGCAGGGATTATAGGTATGTGCCACCATTCCTTGCTGGTAGCTATTATTTTTTATTATTTTTAAATTTTAATTTAACAAAGATAGGAAAAAACAGTAACAAGTAAGAGTACATATAGTACAGAATTTCAAAACAAGAAAAATTTAACAATGGTTGCATTACATATTTTTATCATCAAATCAGTATAGATCAACAGACATAGGTAGTAAGACTGATCAAACAATTAAACATTAACACTTTCAACAAACTAGCTATTTATTTTTAACAGAGGAAATTCTCTAAATTCAAGATGTTCTGGCTCTAGGCTCTTGTCTATCTGATATTAATGCTTATGGTTCCTGCACTGGCAATTAAGATGAGGCCCAGTAGGTGACTAATTTTTTTGTATTTTAGTACAGGGTCTGCAGGGTCTATAGTGTCTCACTGTGTAGAATGGACTTGTAATGATTTGCCTGTGTTCAGCCTCCCAAGAGCTGGGATTACAGGTGCACGCCACCACACACAGTCTCAGTCACTGTCTCAGTGCACCCTGGGGGTGGAACTTGCTAGGCAGGCCGGGGATCAAACCTTGGCCATTGTGTCTGCCTGAACAGGTGCTTTAATCTGCTGAGCTATTTGGCCAGCCATTAGGGTGGCCAATTTTAAGGCTTTGCTTGTTTGGTTTTGTAGCAAACATGTTATGAGCCCACTCATAACTCTCACCTTGACCATTTAGGGTCTTTTAATGACTTGTCCCTAGATCACCCTGCCAGAGGTTTTCTCTGAGCTCCAAAGTCTACCTTGCCTGAGCCCAGCAATCTGGAAAGGTAGAGAAGTCACATTGTTTGGAAAGGTCCTTAATTGATGGGTGATGGAAGTCGGTGGGAAACACTCTAGCTGCCAGCCCACGTGTAAGGTCAAGTACACACCCACATGCCACACCGCTGCCTGAGGACCACAGAACTGAGCCCAACAGACTTGTCTTGGCTGGCTTCTCTTCCCTACCTCACTTCCTCATTGTCTCGAGGGCATTTTTCTGGGACCTCCTTTCAGTTAACAACTTGTACTTAGAACACTTGCTGAGTCTTCTCGCGCAAGGACAGCAACCTGGCTGCTGCTGTAGCACAGAGACTGTCAGGCACACTGGGAGGCAGCCGGCACTGCTGCGCGGACTCCCGGTCGTAAACCGGAGCCATCTGCTGGGCTGTAATAACCGGAATAGGAAAAGTCCTAATCTAGGATGCAGTTAAACTATTTACTCTCTGTTTGTGGTTATGTATTTAAAGCTTACCATGCTCAGAATGGTGGATTTAAATTTGTAAGCACATTGTTTGAAGAAATTGGCACCAAGTCCCTTTAACACAATATGCAAAGTACATTAGTAGGTTTTGTGGAGAGCTTGGCAGTTTTCTTTCTGTTGCTTTGATTCTTTGTTCTAAAATAAAGAAAACTGGTAGGACCACAGTCCTATAAATGTCTCGTGGGGTTGCCAAGAGCCAGTCTCTGAGACACCATCTAGGAAGCAATCTCCTTCCTAGTCCCATAAAACTCCCCAGTGCACCCAAGGCGAACGCAAGTGCTGGGCATGTTTGCAAACTGCAAATATAGCAGACATTTAATTACACTGAATTCATCAAAAACCCTAATTGAGACAGGAGCACAAATCTTACAGCTTAATTACTTTCATTTCAGATGGGCAACAGACTTTGTCCTATACTGCCCTTTATGTTGAAACGCAGCAGAGAGAGGCCCATGGGTGTTCTCCCGTAATTCTCCCAGCCAAATGAAAGTGCAGATCAACATAAATAATAATTCTAAAGTGGGGCCCATGATTGGATTTATTAATCACTTCAATTCCCAATCACTATCCTTCATCATTACACTCCATGGCCCTGGTCCCATGGAGGAGGGCTTTCCAATGGGCAAGGCCAGCTGCTTTCATTTCTTATGAGTCTCCTTTTCTATGCACTGATTACTGATCAGGCAGCACAGAGTGGGGACCAGCCCACCGGGATCACCCTCTAAAACCTTCATTCTGATTTCCACTTAGAAGTGCTGCTCTCTCACCTTCCCTGTCTGTCCCACCCCAGGTCCTATGGGAATGTCAGACAATAACAACAATGTTGGTCAGTGCATCACAAGGTGCTAGGGTGGACTTTGGTGGTTCCCGGGACTGACATCCTGAGAGTTGAGGACAGGTCTAACTTGGACTGAGTCACCATGGGCCACATGCAGGTGCTGTGCCCAGCACCCTGAGGCTCAGCTCTATGGCAGTGCTAGGGAGCTGGGGTGCTGACAACCACCAGAACCTGCAAAAGACATGCCCAGTCTGAGGGCTCAAGTCACTTCTCCAGTCCCTCAGTGGGCAAAGGGCAGAGGCAGAATTCAACCCCAGACCAGCCTAATTTCCCAGCCTCTGTTCCTTCTAACACCTCATTTCGCTTCCTCTGCAAAGACTTTAGGGATCCTCCAAAGCTCTGAAAAGTAGGCCCCGAAGACTACAAAATCTCCAAGCAGGCACAGGATAAGGAAATCAAAGTCAGAGGAAGGAGCTAGAATCCTGCAACTGCTTTTTCATATCACCCCTGTGGACACTTCTTTATGCAGTCGTGCAGGGGCTCAAGATAAGCCTTCAGGGCCCTCTGAGAGGGCACGTGTGACAGCTGCCTCTGCTGGTTCCAGTCCCTCAGCTGCGGGCTGTGATGTAGGGCCCTGACCAGGCAGCGCCAACTGCACTGCTGCTGATTTTGTATTTCTGCTTTCTCAGGCTACTTCCTCAGGAGCTCTTCAGGAATGCTGACTGGACCCTGCCTGGCCATTGGTTTCATTTGTTTGCATTATCTCATCTGCTTTGGGCTTGTTTTTAAATCAAGCGTCAAGTACAAATGAATAATGAACTAATGACAACACTAATAACAGGCTGGTCTATTAATCCTCCTAATGGTGACAGTGCTAATGCAGTGCTAAGAGCAACATCCTGAGGTGTGACATTCATCTCAGGCAAGTGGTGAGGAGGGGCGGGCAGAGGGAAGGCAGGGGCCAATGGCTGCAAAAGGCATTGCACGAAACGGCGGAGTCAGGCTTTTGGTGCTAACCACAAGGTGTGATCAAAAAATACGGTGCACGTTTACATTACAAAAATGTAATAGACACATTGCCAGGCAACCCCTCCAAACCCTCCCCCTCACCATGAACACATATATTCCTTGGTGCTTGTCACTCTCCGCAGGGCTTCTGAATACTCTTTCATGAGTGTTTTTAGTTACACTGTCATAGTTGTGTCTACACTGAATCCATTCAAAATGCTTAACTTTCATGATCATTTTTCCCTTGAGGAGAAGCCAGAAGTCACACAGCCCCAGTGCCTAATGAAGATGAAGACAGTACCGTGTTTTTTTTGAGCCTGTCTTTCTGTTGGCTGGTGCTTGGCACCAGCATCCACTATATTTTTGTTCACACCTCATAAAGACACTCAGGAAAGAGGACTTCAGAGCTGTGGCAGAAAGCATCCAAATGATGGGATGAGTGTGTGCAAGGCGGGGAGTAGGACACTGGGGATGGAGCTTAATGGCCACATGCCTTTGCCTGCAATAAACTGTATACTTTAATTTAATTCTCCTGATACAGAAAAGAAGTAAAAAGCATTTGAGTGTTGTCTTAGTTACTTTTCTACTCATTGCTGGGACAAATACCTGACACCCAAAATGAAGGAAGGAAAAGTTTATTTAGTTCACAGTTACTGGAGGTTTCAGTCCATATTCGGCTGGCCCAAGGCTGAGTGGAACAGGACAGACGGCATCCAGTTCATGATGGTGGAATAGCAACAAAATGGTGACAGAGGCAGCCAGCCAAACAAGGCAGCAGAACAACAGTGCACGTCTGTCTCTCTGTCTCTCTTTTTTATATCAGGCTCTCTGCCTTAGCCTATCTGCCTCAGGCCACATCTATAATTCCCAGCAGTACTCAGACTGATAATTTCATCAGTACTAAAACACATAATCCCAGTGACTCATGAGTCAAGTCTCAATCTATAGAAGTCCCCACCCCATGATTGCATGAGACTTTGGAGGGACAACTAGACATAAACCATAACAAGTGTCAATCCACAAAATCTAGAGAATAGATCACTGAGCAAGAAGAATTAGAAAACAGCAAATGTTCAGCCTAGAGAGTCAGATAGAACTTGACCATTGTGAACACAAAGGTCTGCCCAGGAGTCTCTCACCAGAAGGACCCTATTTATCTGGGGACCCTGAGTGGATTCCTGGCAAGATCAAGGCATCCCTCTGTTACCTAGAAGCAGCACAAACACTAGGTGACCCAGACCTACCAGTGGGCAAGGGGCTGTGGCCGTGGGTAAGAGCAGTGGTCCAAAGGCTGGGCCCACCTCAGAAAGATGGGATGCTGACAGGGAGGTGAGAAGGCTGCCAGGATCATGTGTTGTCCTTTGCCCCAACCAGCACAGAGAGCAGGATGCTGCAGCCACTACACGGAGGCTCCTCACTATCGCAGCTGGAGTTGTCTCTGTTACCTTCTAGCAACTGCCTTGTCTAGAGGAGAGTGAGTCTTGTGTGTGTGAGCAGGGTCTCAGGATGGCATTATTTTGAAGAAATCCCTCTGAAGAAACCAACACCCCAGAGCTGCCTGGTAGCCACAAACCTGCACCCTCTTCACAGCTTCTGTGACAACCTGAAACCCTGGCTCAACCTCAGTTTGGTGACTTTAGGGAAGTTCCTCAGTTCTCCAAAACACGGCAAGGACCCAGACCCAGAATATTCCCAGCATAGGAACAGTCTCCAGGAAAACTAGGCCTGAAAAGCAGCATCCTACCACAAACACAGATTCCAAATCTTCTACCTCCATGAGAAGGAAGTTTGCATGCTAAACTGATGACTCCAAATGGTTTTTAGCAGAGAAAAGGTCTGCTTCTCCTGTCTTTTTCTCTTGTTTATTTTCTGGATTCTGGTCAAGACCATACTGAAACTGTTTCAGGTCATTTCAGTGCAGATCAGTAACACATGAAATGAGGCTGACATTGTCAAATTTGTACCCCACAACTTTCATATCAGTTGATGATTTATGTGGACCTGGGAATTCTCCGTTCCATCAACCTGGAGAACAAACATGGTGGTGCATAGATAGTTTCTAGTTCCAGCTGGTGAGATCCTAACTGCTGGGCTCTGATGGGGTCAGGTCCCAGTAGGACGACCCCCTGCCTCAGAGGGGCAGCAGCTGTTGGCCTTACCTGCCCTGCAAAGAGCCCACAGACGCCAATGATGCACAGGATATTGAACACAGCTGAGCCCACGATGGTGCCCACGCCAACATCGCCCTTGGTGATGAAGACACCTGGAACATAGACCCAATGTCAGCCTACATTGGGGTGGGGGTGCGGCATACTCTGGGGGAACTAGGGAACCCTTCATGTATGCTGCTGTCCACAGGCTATAGGAGTCCTGTATAGCTAAACCATCCCTTCAGTAAAACAGTGGCCCTTGGAAAGGCTGATGTCCTACAGGGACCCTGGACTCAGTTGCTATCACAGCAGATAGTCCTAGTCAGGGACCATCTGTCCCCAGAGCCCTGACAGGTCCCCAGCTTGTCACCTACCTATGACCGAAGTGAATAGCTCTGGGGCCGAGCTGCCTGCTGCCATAAAAGTGGCCCCTGCCACATCTTCACTGAGGTTCAGGCGCTGTAGAGAAGCAAAGACAGACACAGTGACACAGTGAGCAGGAATCACCTGGGGGTAGAGCTGACCAAGACTCTCTCAAGACCACGCGGCCTGGGGCTGGGTCCGTCCCTGCAAGCTCAGGGCTTCTCCCAAGGAACCCTCAGGTCCTAGTGATCCAGAGTCCGCAGAAGACTTCTGCCATTCCACCAACTCCAACACCCCTGGGGCTACTGGATGTTGGGCCTTAGACAGTGGTTTAAGGCCCTGGTGGTCCCTAGCTCCCTCCTGCCTTCGTGCTGTCTCTACCCTGATTTCAAAGGAGGTGCCGACAACTCAGATTTGTAAGCAATGTCTCCTGAAATTTGCAATAATTTAATACCCCAGGGCTGAGTGAGGCTCATGGTGATCAGTGGAGGTCTTGGCATGTCTCTGAGGTCACTCTTCTGAGGCTTACTGCCTAGCCAGGATCTTCACACAGTGGGAGGCAGAGTGGCTTGGGGACTGGGGGTGGAGAAGGAAAGAGCAAGACAGGCTGCACAGGGGACCTCCAGGTTACACCAACAGGGGATTTGCAAGAAGACAAGGAGAGGGGGCTGGGGAGATAGCTCCATGGCACAAGTGCCTGCTGGGTAAATGCAAGGTCGTGAGTTCAAACCCCGGTCCTGCAAAAAAAAAAAAAAAAAAAAAAAAAAGCAAAAAAAGAAGAAGACAAGGAGAATACACACTGGGGGCTGGGCAGCTGCTGCTGACTGGGAAGTAGCCTATTCCTCCTGGAGGCCACAGCGTTCCTTCCCGGCTGCTCAGGTGCTCACAGACATGGAGGGGACAGTAGGCTCTGCTGACAGGCAGTGGCAGAAGCCTGATGGAGGAACCTGACATGGAACCCTGGGTCTCTTGACTATGGCCTGGATAGCTAACTTGCCAGTGAGGTGGTCAGGAGACCCCAAGAGGAGCTCAGCTCTGAAAGATGAAGTTATGGGGAAGCTGGATTCCTAATTTCTCTGGGACTGGAGACTCAGAAGAGTCCTGTTCCCCTTTCTTTCCATCCACTGGCGGCTTCTTCCTCCGTGTCTCCTTCCATCCTGCTCTCTCATCCCTAATCCACTCCCACTCCAGTCACAGCTTCAGCATCACCAGGGAGAGACTTCACACCTTGGGAATTGTACGCACCCTGACAGTCATGGGAAATTTTCTCAACTCGCTCCTGTGCAAGGAATAGTTCCTGACACGCCACCAGAACTCCAGGGCTCCCCAATGGGGGATGTTTGCCTCTATTCCCTGACCAAGTGCCCGTTCTTTTCTTCTTCTTCTTCTTCTTCTTCTTTTTTTTAAAGAATTTTTTATTTTATTTATTTATATTTTTCTTGTTTTAGAACCTTTGTTTGTTTATTCACTCATTTTTATGGCCGGCTCAGTCCGCCCCGAGGGCAGGGCTGGTGCAGCATGTGGTGCCGGGGATCGAATGGCGGTCTCTGAAGCCGCCCAAGCTTTCCCAAGCAGGCGCTTTAGACCACTGAGCCATCCCGCCAGGCCCTCAAGTGCCCGTTCTTGAAGTGCTTTGCTAGCGCGAGCTTCCCTCCAAGCAGCGATCCTCCAGCCCACCATGGATCCCCTGCAGGCAGACTCTGTTTCTGCACTTTCCAGTTTCTCTCACCATGAGCAGTCAGCCTTCAGTGTGGAGGGATATGCTTCCCGGAAGCCCTGTGGATGCCCTAATCTGAAGGTGCTCAAATTACTTCTAGAACATGCTATAGTATCTCCATGTAACATTCTCTTGTGGACCATACATCATATTATATTTCTTATGACATCTAACCATGTGCTTGTGTGTGTGTGTGTGTGTGTGTGTGTGTGTGTGTGTGTGTGTCTGCCACCTAATCCCATGCAAATCCTATGTGAATATCTATTCCTATAACGTTTAGGGAAGTGTGACAAGACAAAGCCCTACATCCTGAGTCTACTGCACTTTTTAAAGAACATTTTCCATTTGCTACTGCAGATATGTGTGTAGAGTGCGTGGCTGTGCAGGCTGACCTCAGCCTTCTGCGGCAGCAGCCTCGGCGAGGTGGGGGTGAGGACCATGCTGTGCTCTTCCTGTTTTCCCTCAAGCCCTGTGTAGCGCATGGCCTGGGCAGGGAACGGCTCAACACTTTCTGTAAACGGGATGAACCATGTGCTGGGTCTGCTGTCATCTCTTACTGCTCAGAATGCCCCACTGTTGCCCTGGAAGTCTCCATGAAGCTTCCCTCGCTCTTATCCAATATCACATCTCCTCCGTTAGCCTCAGCCCAGCACAAGGCATCCCATCCTCAGGTGTGACAGGCCCTGCTGTTTCCTCATTGGTGCTCCTGCTGTGGCCCCCCAAATGGCCCTCACTCTACTCCACTTCAGGGCAACTGAGCCTGTCTTTCTGCCTCCCAGGGTCACTCCAGACACCTTCACGTGTCCCATGATGCAACTGGCTGGGCAAACCTGGGGACTGCTGTTTCACACAAAGGGAAAGGGGAGACTGAGGCTCAGGCAGGAACAAGGTTGAAAAAGAGCAGGGCCATTGCAAGCATCAGGGTCTGGGCCTCTCATCCAAGCTCAACTCTCCTGTCGATCCTCGTCTGTCCTCTTGTTTCCTTCCTCTGGTTTCTGTATTGCCCTATATATATTTTTTTTTAAAAAAAATTTTTTCAACTGATCGAACTAATTCCAAAGTACATCAGACCAATGAGAACCTACCCCTAGCTATGATTTGTTGAGCCCTGCAGATTCCTTTCCCAAATTATCTTTCACAAAGCTGAAAGAAAACATCATCCTTTTAACCTCTCTGCCCCACCTGAACTTTGGTCTAGGTGCAACGTCTGGATACAGGCTATCAAGGTTGGTCTGGCAAGACTGTGGCATGAAAGCCCCTGTCACCAGAGAGAGGTGGGAAATGCTATGGTCACCTCATCTTGGGAGAAGCCACAACTCCAGGAAGAAGTGATCACGGGCCTTGGTGATATGAACATCCGGGATCTTTGAACAGACAGTTCTGTCTTCAGCTCTGCTGCGGCTCATGGGTGGATGCCTGTTTAACAAGGAGGGCCAACTGCAATCTGCACAGACAGCCATTCCAATCTTGTTATACTAACCTTGCTGCTAACAGCAGACCAGGGAGAACTGGGGAAAGGGGTCTCTCTTCTGCACCCACCAGCTCTGATGGCTGGCATGAGCGTGTCTTGCAGAGTGGAGGGGTCTCTAACATGAAGCCCATGGGGCTCTCCTAGGATTCAGAGCATGCCTCCAGCCCCAAGCAGCACTGTGAACTGCTCAAGATGCTCAAGATAGTGGAGCCTGGCCTCTTTTTTTCTAGAGAGGGGATAACTGAGGGCTGGGAAGATAGCTCAGTGGTCCAAGCATCCGCTTGGAGAGTCACTTTGCCTCATGTGAAGAAAGAACTGTACAATGGTGCTGTAGTTGGCCTTCCCTGTCCTGGGTTTCTCTTCCATGGATTCAAACAACTTCAGCTGGAAGATGCTCAGAAAAAAAATTGAGTCCACACTGAGTATGTCCAGACTCTTTCTGGTAACTTGAACAATAATAACACAGCAGCACCTAGTATCTGCACTGTCCTTGGCATTCTATATAGTTTATGTAGTTTAAATATAGTTTACATAGCATCTGCTCTGGTCACTGAGACCAATTCAGTATGCAAGGAGGGTGTTTCATGTCCATGGTGACTGCTGGTTACCAACATGTTTCTTCCTCCAGCAATAAAAGATGATTTGGGAAAGGAGTCTGCACTGTCGACAACTGGTCTCAAGCCACTACCACGATCATTTAATATTAGGGACTTGAGCAGGTGTGGGTTTGGCACCAACATGGTCCTGGAACTAGCACTTTATGGACAGGGATGGACAACTGTATTTCAGAGGTCACAAGGGACCTCTGTTATGAGTGCCAAACGCTTCCTCCCCTGCACACAAGGTGGGCCTGCACTGTGGGTCGCTCTATCACTGTGACAAGGGCATCCATGCCTGTGCACAGTGCATCTCGGACATCACTCACCACCTCACACTCCTCGCCCCATTGTCATCACATAGAGGTCCCGTTCCAGTGACCTCTCTGGGCTTATTGTGCAATAATTATTTATTTATCTGCATAGAAAATCAACAGCTTCCAGGGTGCAGGAGGGGCTGCCTTAGTTAGCTTTTCTCCAAGTGGGGCTTCCAGATTGGCAGCCTCAGTACCTCTTAGGGACCTAGTGGAAACACAAACCCTGGCCCTTCCCTGGGGTCACTCCTGAGCCATGGGGTTGGGGTGGGCAGGAGGAGGGCCTTGAGGTCTGAAGGCCCCTGGCACAAGACACTGGAGTTCAGGCGGGAAGTGTGCCTGGGAGAGCTCTCTCTGAAAACCGAGATTCTGAGTTACAAATACCTGCATCAAGCGCGGAACTTGTAGCCAAAGGAAAGTGCATTTCAGAGCCAACAGAGAGATGAAAGAGTCAGCAGAGCGAGAGAGCTCTGCATGGGCTGAACGTGTTTCTGACGCGAAGGGTGGAAGTGCAAGTCGGCGTGGCTATCGCTGTGGTGACAGCAGCAGCTCCTCTCCTCAACTCAGTGCCTCCGGGGCCTTCACACAGGACACTGCTGTGATGCAGTGAGAGGGGCACACTGGCTGGGAGGCTTGGGTGAGTGAGGGCCTCACCCTAGGACCCCATGTGTCACCCAAGGAGGGCTGTGGGGGCAGAAGGAAACAGGAAGAAGGCGGAAGACTGGAGCGAAGAAGAAGGGCAGGACAAGGAGTCAAAGAAAGCAGGGAAGCTCAGTACCAGCACAGTGGGGCCTCTACCTCTGCTGAAGGCTCTGACTGAACCTGCAGAGTGGAGCACATGTGAAAAATATCTATGTACTGGGCACGGACAGATTTTTATCTCATCATGACTTCTTCAACAGCACAGCACAGGGCTGGAGATGCAGCTCAGTGGTAGAGTGCTTTGTTTAGCAGGTGCAAGGCCCTGGGTTCTGACCCTCAGCACCACAAAAGAAAAAGAGAAGAGATGTCTATGTAGCACTTCCACTGTATTGGTGTAAACAACCTGGAGGTGACTTGAAGTGTACTGGAGGACGTGTCAGCTTTTGTAAGTACTATGCCATTTTACACATGGGGCTTGGGCACCCATGGATTATGGTATACCTCACAGTCCCAGGACGAAGTGCCTGTGGATACCAGGGATGCACAGAGCAGCATCACTGATGGCCAGATGCGTGTCTAAGTCCAGACATCCACTGGACATTCTGATGCTCTAAGTGGATCAAGGCAGCTTCTATGCAAATATCATCCTTCTCTCGCGGTGTGGAGATGTGTGCTGATCGAGACAGCCCAGGGCCTTGTGGAACCAGCTGCAACCTCAGGAGCATAGAATGCAAGGTGCTTACCTCACAGATCTTTTCCAAGGAGGGGACAAAGAAGTCATCACACACAATGGCCAGGGCGTAGAACATGTACATCGCCTAGACAAAAAGAGGAAAGAGTTCTTTAAGTTCAGGAAGAGCCTTGGGTGAGCAACTCGTGCTTCAGTGGTGTCTTCTGTGACCAGGAACCTAACCTCTGCCTCAGAGTCAGTGCGGCATCTTTGCCCCGCCTGCTAGAGGTCACGTGACCTGGCCCTGCTTTTCTTAGTGCCTCCCGCAACTGTTGCACTCCCAAGTGTGTGCAGACACTGCCTCAGGCCTGTGCACTTTGCTGTTCCCTCTGCCCAGAACACTGTTCCTGCCACCCACTCCCTCGCACCCTGAGGGCCTTGCTCCAGTGCCAGCCTAACTTCCCTCCACCTATTTCTCTTCATCACTTTGCTTCCCCCCACCTCCATTTTTGGTATACGATCCATTGACCTATCTGTTTCTACTCTCCTCTGCTAGAAGTTCCAACAACAGGAAATGTCCTATCAATCTTGTCAAAGAGAAAGATTTCTCACTCTGGGTTGCTAGCTGCAGACAAGAAGCTGTGGTCCCTAACTGCCTCTGGCAGTCATAGTGAAGGAGATCTGACTTGGGAAGAAGTTGGCACTGAATCAGAAAGCAATCGGACCCTCAATGGCATCACTGAGCCACTGATCTTGTGGTGCTGGAGTCCACTCCGCCTCTGGACTTCTGCTCTGCCATAGGATTGTTGAGGCCAGTTTCACTGGGCCCAGGAGCCCATGCTTCCTTTGCACCACCTTTGCTAACAGCATCCCTTACTGACTTCCCACACCTGTCTCTGCTGTCCAGCACGGGGCCCTGGGACTCATCCCAAGGCATCCCGAGGCATAGGCAAGTGATCCATGTAGATGGCCTATGGGGCCCTGTAGGGGTCAGTAGAGAAGCCAGGGAGAAGGCCTCTGACTTTATGAGAATGATCTAGAGAGAGAAAGCCATCCTGAGAATGTTGCCCAGACCAGGAGATGGAGCTAGCAGGAGATGGAGCTAGCAGGTGTGCACACCCACAGCCGCACGCAAGTGCCCAAAACTATGTGTGTGAACCCTGAGCCTGGCTCAGCCTGAAACCCAACTGACTTTCTAATTTCAGGACCAATAATGTGCCTTTGCTGCTTAGGCTGCTTAGAGTTGAGTTTCTGTTACTCACAGCTGTTCTTCAAAAAGCCCATCATGACCTGTCTCAACAATTTGAAGCCTTCTACTCTTGGCTGTGGCATTAATTTTGTCCCCAGCCCCCATGGTCTGAACTTGTTTCCTTTCTACTTGTATATGTTCTGTCTCTTCCACCAGTTCGCAAAATTCCAAAGTGTATCTTTTAACATCTGATTCTGTGGAAACATCAGACAAATTTGCATAAAGGTATCTTTGTTCCCAAACTGCTGGCTATAATAAATTCTCAAAACCTAGCCAACAACACCACAGGGATGGTTATATAAACCGTGATCCATCACCAAATGAAATGCTGTTAAACGGGATTATATAAATCCACATTTAGTGAGGAAGCCACATTCTCAATACATGACCAGATGCAGAGTGTTACAAAAGCATATGGGATGTCTCTTTTTTGCCACACACTTACATAAGAATATTTGCATTTAAGAGTTTATAAGCTCATCTATCAAATTAATAGCCACATTTCTCCTTATGATAAATCTACCTGTGTTTCCTTATCACTATGTGTATTTTCTAATTTTTCCACCTTGAATCTGTATTCATGTATAATTTTTGTAGGTCAGGGAAGATCTTAGAGATAAAGGTTCTCTTTGATACTTTCCTTGTTCCTCAGGAGCCAGGAGCCCTGGTATGCAAGGCAATCTTAAAAATAATTTTTATTGATGTATACATTCATAATCTGTACAAAATCACTTGCCTGGAGTTGTTTTTGAAGATGTCAGTTTAAAAATAATTAATGCTGTGTTTTGTACCCTTGTGGATAAGCCAGAAAATACATTTCCAAATTATAATGCACTCAAGCCCTCTTTTGCCATATGGATTGGTTGATCCAGAAATATACAGGCGATAGCATTACCCTTGAAAGGACATCCAAATTCAGTCATTGAAACACAGAGCTGCACATCTGTGGATTAACCAAGATGTAATAAGCTGTCTGTCACTGACATAGTCAAATCACTGAAATAGCCAGTGCTGTGCAGGAGCTCATGAGCCATATCACTAAGTGTGGGCTCTCATATTAAGTATTGATCTTGTTCCGGAGCAAAGAGCTCTGTCGGATGACAAATGGATGGATTTTCCATGCTCTCGGTGCTTTCTGGGGTAACAGCTGAGGAAAGCCACATGGTCACCCAGGCCAAGGCCATGAGAGGAGGGGAATACTGTCTGTTGATCAGATGCCCCCAACAAGGTGCCTCTGCAGACTCCAGGAGGCCTTCAGGGCACAGTAGCTCCTTGCCAGCTGCAGTGCCCCACTTGGCGTGGGAGGCCATGCTGCCCTAGCGGTTATAAAACATCCCGCTACAAATCTTTTTCTGGTTACTGGAAGACAGAGTCCCATTAGAAAACCAAACACACGAATTGCACAAACAAGTGGAATAAAGACACAAAACCAGGCGCAAAGTCCAAATTTAAGATCCTCACAGGAAATGTGTTATCGATGGCACTCTCTGTGCAACTGACACGGACCTTCTGAAGAGTCAGGCACTTTCACACTTATTACACCACTCCTCTCTTTCTGGAGGGTTCATAATATCACTAACAATAACTACAATCACAATTTAGGTCACTCTTGGTCGAGCCAGAAATCCCAGCTCTTGTGGATCTCATCTGTCAGTTGACCCAGAGTATGGAGCAAGTTGTCTGAGGACACGTGACTGGCTGAGGTAGGGGTTTGGGTTAGATGACTAACTGTCCAGGCCCTGTTGGGGACATGAGGACCAGTATCCTCATGGGGACATTTCCAACTTGTCACTCCACTGCCACACCTTCTCATTCTTAGCTCACTTACTAATGAGCCATCTCCTCTAATACACACCGAGAAAGACAGTTTAGAATCCCAGCCATCTACCTTTAGGGGTTGCTTGTCACAATCTAGTATTATTACTGCTTTTTAAAAGAGGTCCTGTAAAACACAAGGTAGTTTTGAATTCTCAAAAATGCCTGAGGTAGCCCAAGCCCTGGGGTGGCCTAAATGTGCTGCTTTTCTTCCCCACACACCCTGAAATTGAAGCCTCTCAGCCTGGGAGCAGACAAGTTGTGTGGGACCCATCCAGTCCTGAGGACTGAGGGATGTCAGAGGATATGGGGCCACTTGGTGCCTTAGCTTGTGTCTCCTGGTCACAGGGTGGTCTCCACAGAACCTCCCCAGGGCCCCCCATGAGGGAATCTCTGTTTTGACACAGACTACATGCAACCGGAGGATGAGCTGTCCTTAAGAAAGGGGCGGCCACAGTATACTGTGACTATGTAAATGAAAACGATCCATTGCCCTGAATCCCCTTCAAAATGCTCCCCCTCGCTCAGAGCACTCCTGTCCCACTGTTCTTGCCACTTCCTGAAGCACTTCTGAAAGTGCTCTTTGGTGAGTCTTTACTGGCTGTAAGTACAGTCAGTGTTGTTGCCGAGTGCCTTCAAAAAGGAACACCCAGAAATGGGTGTTCATTGCCATTCAGATATTGTAGGTGTGTGAATCTATCAACATAACCCAATATAGTCCAATAGTTCATAATACTAGTGGGTCATCAGCAGAACTGGTTGTGCCAGAAGCTGTTGACTTGATCATCTCAGCATATTAATATAGTTTTACTTTGTTTTTTATTATTATGGCCGGGTCAGCCTGCCCTGGGGGCGGGGCTGGCACAGCATGTGGTGCCGGGGATTGAACCTTGGTCTCTGCTGCCACCTAAGCTTTCCTAAGCAGGTACTTTAGACCACTGAGCCATCCCGCCAGCCCTATAGTTTTGCTTTTATACCACATGTATATTAATACAGCTTTGTACATCTCAGCATATTAATATAGCTTTACTTTTATACCTCATGGATAGACTTTTCTGATGAAGGACTATTTTAGTGTAAAAAAATTGGATAGATGTACAGCTACTTTCTCTTAGTTTGATGAGAAGAAAGATTTGTTCTAATAGTGTTTAGACAAGATATCATGTTTGAATCTTGCACTCTGAATAATTACTATGAAGACTATAGGCAACGTATTAATTATTGTAACTGGCCTACTAACCTGTTTTGAACCTGTCTCATTGCTATTTCTTTTTCATTAAAATTAATAAAATAATAAATAATAAATAGGAAGGTAACTCAGGGAAACGTGACACTGTCCTCACCCACCTTATTCATCGGATCTGACACCATGTGATTTTGGGCTCTTCCTCAAGGGCAAAATGACCAGGCACGGGAAATCTTTTGAATCAGTTTGGGACACTGAAGCACCCACAACAGTGCAACATAAAGATGTTCAGGAAAGAGTATTCCAGAACTGCTCCAGAAAGGGTCAAGAATGGTGGGATAAGTGTGATCAAAGAGAGGAGGAAGATCTCTGAGGGGGATCGCAGTCATGTGCTTTACCGTAATATAGTTTTGATCACACCTGCCTGTCTGGACCTGGCCTCCCTCTGCCTGAAGAGCAGCAGCTGTGTCCACTGCATTCCTGACCTGTCCAGCGGTGCCTGCACAGAATGGCTTGGAGGAAGTGAGTGGGTCCCCCAGAGAGTGATACTCGTGGAGTGACTGGTGTCAGCCCTGGCATTTGGCAAAAGAAGTGCTTCGGGAGCAACTAGTGGTCAGCTGCTGAAGAAGATGAAACTTGTAGGCTTAGTCGGTGTGCAGGACTTGTGAGGCGTCTTGGGTCAAGCTAGCGATGTGACCCTTATGTGCCCTGACTGGTCCTCCACCTCGCAGAACCCTCAGTAAGGAATGATCCCAGTGGCTCCTGGGTAGCTCACAGGGCATGAGGTGAGACATGTAAGCAGATGACCATGAGGCATGCAGCCCCCCTGGCCATCATAGCTACAGTGTGTCATGGGGACATACCCATGCCAGCTTGCCAGAGGGGGGGACATGTGGTGCAGAGAATAGCTTTCCCTGCTATGGCAACCAGAGATCACATGACCAGCAGCTAATCCTGCAACACAGCCTGGCTTAGACTCACTAAACCAGGCCAAGTTCAGTCACTCAGACGGACTTGGGGCCCCTTGTGCCAAGCCACTGCTTCCTGTTGCATGTCCCTGCAGCTATGAGGCCATCTGTTACCCTACATCACCGCGACAATATGCTGATTGTGGAGATCAGCGACAGCCAGGATAATGAAAGTGCCACAGTGAAACTACCATGAGGGAACACCTCCAAGGGACCCAGCTCGGAAAACGGCCAGGCATGAAGGCAGGCAGGCCTTTCTCAGCCTGTGCAACCTGCTTGTCCATGTCTCTGCCTCAAGTATGCATGCCAGAGCCATCAAGACAAAGCTCATTCAGCTTTTACAGACTCCTGAGAACTAGCCCTGACCATGTGACACAGTTGTAGCCAATGAGAATAAAGCAGAGATCCAACTGAAGTCATCTTTTCATCCCGGCTTGTTGTGATGGCTGAAAGGCAGCAGCCATTGTATCGTCACCAAAACAATAAGCAAAAGGAACACATACCCACCTCTACACATGACTGAGACCCAAGGACACAGTTTTTCGGGTGGACTAATGCTGAAACTGTCCCCCTCTGGACTTCTTCTTATGAGGAAAGAAGCTCACTATTTTCCATTCATTGCATTTCCATACTCATAGCCCTCTGTCTTTCTAACTGAGGTGGGACCCAGAAGATGGTACTTTGTTGGAGAGGTACTGAGAGGCTTCCCACAAGAGGGGGCTACTGGACTGAGACTCTAAATGATAAATACAGTTCCAGTGGGCAACATGAGAGGTTGATTGGAACTAATACAACGGGGGGAGTTCAGTTATGGGGCCTAAGCTAAAAACTACCCAGGTCAACAAGAAATCACTGTGTCCCTAGATTTAATGGAGGAGACCAGACTTACCAGGATGTTGATGTGCATGCCCAAGTGCTCCCAAATTGCGCGGGCCAGTTTGCATCTGTGGCACCACCCGAGCCCTGCTGTTTTATGTGGTATCTACCATGAGCAGTTTTCACAGAGAACCTCTTTTGACTACATCATTGGCCCTGCTGTCTCTATCTTGCACTTGGAGGAAGGGAGCGTTTTCCAGACAGGGGTTGTAGGAGTCAGAACTGGGAGGGGAGAGCTGTAACTCTCCTAGGAGATGGGCTTCAAGTACACCATATCTTTTACAGTTTCAAGTGATCATATGACTAAGACTGGAGTGGAGCACGGTGGTGTGGGCCTGTAATCCCACCCAGCACTTGGGAGGCTGAGTGAGGAAGATCACCGAGAGTTCAAGACCAGCCTGGGCTACCTGAGTGAGTTCAAGGTCAGTCTGAGCTATATAGTAAGATTCCTTCTCACCTCTCCCCTCCAAATAAAAAATAAAGGATTGGAAAAGAAATTTTTCAAAGCACTGCTTAAAAAGCATTTTTTTTTTCCTTTGTAAAAAGTCTTTTCTTCCATTACAGGCTCTGGATTTCACAGCCTTGGGAGGTGACAGTGGATCTGAGAATGCGGCCTCTCGGTTCTGCTTCCAGGAAGACCCATAGCTTCAGTCGCCAAGGAGAGACATAGGACTAGTCCTTCTGAGCCAGGGGCTGGGGGGCTGCAGGAAGAGGAACCCAGCTGACAGGTGTAAGTATAGCCCACCATGTTCTTCAGGCCTTACTAATTTCCAGCTCCTCTAACTTTCTGACGTCAGGCTCTTCTCAACCAGAAGTATCAGGCATTAACCCAAGGTGGCTGCCTTATGCCAGCATTGCTAGGGTCCACAGTGCTAGGTCTCAGGCTCTCTGGCTCAGGACACCACACTGTCCTGCTGGATTCTTTTCTCTCATGGGCTAGGGCACTGCCCACCATGCAGGCATCTTCACCGGCAGCCCCTTCCTCTGCTCACCTTCCACACGCAATGATACTTCCTTCTGCCTCCTGAGTGGCTATGTGCTAGTATTGGTCTCATCTCAGAGGTTACTTCTAGAAGAACTCAACATGACACAAGAAAGAAGGGAGCTGAGGAAGACATGAAACCCCTAATCGAGATGGGCCAGTCTGAATAAGTGACCTTCTCAAGTCTGGATTAGCCTGTCCTCAATGTCAGCCATAGTCACTGGATGCCTGGCATTGGGATGTCTTTGGGCTCACTGGAGTTCAAAGGGAAGGTGTCCACACAGATGCACCTGACCCACGATCACCCATGCTCTCCTTATTTTTATTGAATGGGGTTTCATGATGCCCAGAAGGGGGCCGTGGTGTGGCTCTGTGGTAGATCTTTGCTTGACACATTTGGAGGCCTGGGTTCAGGACCCAGCACAACTAAAACAACAGAAGATATGTCCACTTTTGTCCATGGCTATCTAGAGTTCTTGGGGATATCACACTGGGAATCATAGTCTGAAGCCTTGGGAATGATAGGTTCACTCTCTCTGAAAGAGAGAAGCTTCCAGAGCCCTCTGCATTCTCTTCCCCTCTGTATCCTCTTGCCTTCCATATCCTCTCCTGACCCCTGCAGCTTGCCTCACCTGTCCACTCCTGGCTCCTGGCTCCTAGATCCCTGAGGACATTCCTTCTTCCAGACGGGTGACAACTCTGGCTCTCTTGCTACCCCTGGGAGGGAACCTTGAGCTGTGTGTCGGCAGGGGCCACAGGCGCCCCCTGTGGGCCAGTGTATCCTCCTTCATCTGCCCTCATGGCCTGCAGCAGGGGATCCTGGGTGGCACCCAGCCTCACAAGTGGTGACAGAAGCACAGGGATGTCCAGGAGCCAGGCCTGGGCCAGCTCAGGAGGGCACTGTCATTGTTTGCTTGAGACTTTAGACGTCTGCTGTGCATCCCTCTGTCCTGTAGACTGGCTCTCAGGCTGGGTCCAGAGGCCCCCAAAATTCCTGGCCTTAGGAAGAACTGACCAGCAGGACAATTTGGAGGGGATAAAAGCACTTTTTAGTTCTGAACAACTTCTCTATTATTAATTAATTTGTTCAATGATTGACATAATATTTGTGTATATTTATTAATATGTTTGGTTTTTTTCTTTCTCTCCCTCCTTCCTTTCCTCCTTCTTTCTTTTCCTCCCTCTGCTTCATTCCTTCCTTTCTTTTGTGCTGCAACACAAAACCCAAGGCCTCCCATATACACTAGACAAGCACTCTACTACTGTGTTACAGCCCCACCCAGCGCCAGCACGATCTATGCATCCATAGGGTAAGGATTCCCTGAGGAAACTGGGATATCCAACATCTTAAACTCCCACATTCAAAGTCCTTTCTTCTAATTATTTTGAGCCCCACAATGCACCACTGTTAACTATAGCCACCACATTGTGCCATTGTCATCAATAACTTATAACTACAGCATCCTGTCCTCCTTGGACTCAGATAAGAAACCATCACATCCGGCAATATCTGGGACAGTGTTCTCCATGGAAATCACAGAACACTTGTATCATTCTATTGGAGTAGCAGGGACCTCTCACTGCTACTCATATCAATAAACTGCAAAAATAGGTAGTTATGAGACCTGATGGCTAGATCTCCTATGTAATGTATAAGCAAAGGGTCGCATGTGTCACCATGTCACTATGTCACACAAAACGTTTACCTGGGCCACTGGGAAATGTATCCAGTTGGAGGCCCCAGCACCACTTTTAAAAGTTTCTCTCATACATCTTGGAGAGCCTGAAGTCTGCATTCCTAATGGCAGCAAGAACCCACTGGGAGGGCCTCTGTGTGTTCTCTGGTCTCACAGGTCCCCAGTAGGGTCACAGAACTCCTCCAGGGGACACATCCAGAAGAGTCGGGATTTGTCCTCCCCACAGTGTCCAGACAGCAGACAGAAACAACTCTAAAGAAGAGTTTAACCAAAGACCATTAACTGCAGAGAATGTAGCAAAGGGCTGGTGGGCAGCCCAGCTAGGGGAAGGGAGGCAGGTTTCTGAGGCACTTAGAATTTCACAACATCAGAGAGCTGTTGCCCTGTTAGGCCTGAGGCTCAAGGAGCAGGCAGAGTGCTGCTGGCACAGTGAGTGGGGAGGGGCTTCTGGGCAGGTCTGCAGTCACAGGGCACAGGAGGAGGTGGCTGCTGCCAGGTCTGGCAGGGCCAGGAGGGAGCGGGAAGAACCAACTTCTCCCTCCTGCCTTCCCTCCTGTCCTGCCCCACCCCACCCCCCATCGGGTGAGCTGGGAAGCCAGAGGCACAAACCCAGGAGCCCTGTCCCTGGAGGCTGGGGTTTCCATGCAGAATGATACGGTGAAGAGGGAGAAGGGGGAGGGGACAGAAGGGGAGGCCAGATCATGGCAGCGAAGAAGAAGAAACTCCTTGCTACTGGGGGAGTGAGCCACACCTGCACTTCGGAAGCCTCCGCAGAGGCACTCCATGCCCCCATATTCCAAGTTGGGTGACAGGATCTCCATTTTACAGATGGGCAAACTGAGGTTTGAGGGAGCAGAAAGCATTCTCTATGTGCTGAGCCACCACCCATCCAAATCTGTGCCATGGGACCTCAAAGACTTTGATGCTAATCATGTGGCCCCACTCCAGGCAGCCTCTAGGGTGGAGGATGGAAGTTCTGTCTGGCCCAGCGGGCCTTTGTTCCATCCATCCAGTTAGGAGGATGTTTAGTGAGGAAAGGTATCAGTCCTCAGGAGACCTAAGGCCATCCAAGGGAAAAGAACGGCACCTCTTTTCCAGGAGCCACTGTGGATAGATCCCCAGGAGCCAACCCTCTGGTGAGAATCCATACACAACAGGAGGCTAATGGCTAGCAGGGAAAGCGGGACCAAGAAGGAAAGATGCTAAGGAGCACAGCAAGGCTTGGACTGGATCCCGCACAGAAACTGGATGCCAGCCCTGCTAGAGTGCCTGTGGCCATGCCAGATAGGAGCCTGCCTTTGGCCCAAGCAGTGGGGCCTTCCCACCACTGTAGCAGCCAGTCATTGGTCACCGGCCTCCTCTAAGAATGCAAACTCCCAGCACTTTCGTCTCTCAGTGCAAGCTGGAGAAATGACTGCAGCAGCTCAGGGTGATCCAGAGCAGCTGGAGAGGCGTACAAACTGGAAAAGAGGGTGTGCAGGTTCTAATGGAGTGTAGTGTGCTGGTGGGGCAGGTAAGCGGGCGGCGCTGTTAGCACTGCACAAAGTGATGGATGAGCCAGGGGAGGTAGGCTCTGCCGCTCACGTTACTTCAGGAAGACAAACAGGCGTTAAGCAAAGAGGAAAAACGGGCAAGGGAGCAAGGTGAACAGGAGCATGGTGTTGTGAGTGCCCAGGGTCTAGGCTGAAAACTATACTGTTGCTGGGGCACAGGCTGTGATTGAGGAAGAAACCAAATGAGGCTGGAGGGACAGAGCACAGGCCAGCTTGGGGAGACTTGTATGTCATGCAGTGCTGTGAAGATGCGCAAGTCCAGGCTCTCTGTCTCAAACAGAAGTGTCTGTTGGTCCCGCTGAGTGAACCTTAGGATAATAGTGATGGTGGTGAAGGTGATGGTGGTGGTGGCTGTGGTGTTGGATCTGGAATCATGAGATAGTGATGGTGACTGTGATATGATGATGATAACAAAGATATCGATGGTGGTGATGCTGTTAGTATCTGCCGACCACTGATCATGAGTTTATATTGATTTAAAGCTTAACCCTCTCAACGACACTATGAGGCAGGCACTACTTTTCTGACAAGGACACTTAGGCTGAGAAAGCACACATCTGAAGTGACCGAGCCAGTACATGACACAGGCTGAACTTTAGGTCTTTTTGTGTCTCCATCCAAGCCAGAGTTCATGGCTCTAACCCTCGTTCCTTTGATAGTAATTAGTAGCCCTAATTCCTTTGAGGACTGGCTCACAGTGGCCCTGCTTATATTTCTCATGCCCTCACCGGCTTCCTTGGGTTTCGTTTTCCTTCACTGACTCTTCCTTCTTCCCTTTACTGTAAACCAAGTGGCAAAGTCTAGGAGCTCTGCTAATTCTGTGTAGAGACTGGCTCACAAGGTACCCTGTTGACTAACTGAAGGCTTCAGCTTCAGGTTCTTTAGATCAAATGAGGACAATCACTTCTACTCTAAGCAAGTTCTGTACATGCTGGAAGAGCTGACTTTCCTGGAAAATGATGATGTTTAAAAACTCCTTGCACAAAAAGGCAGACTCCAGGGCCAGGCTGAAGAGGGGCCTGTCTCCCACCTGCTGCGGAACCTGAGTCGCACTTTCCAAGGAAGGCCCCAGCAAGCTTGGGATGGTCAAGCCACAGGGAGTGCGTCACTGACTGTGTAAAACAGCCCTTTTGAAAGATACCAGGCTGGTTAAAGGCACCAAAATGCTCGCATCTTTGTCCTCCCATCGCTTTCTTGTTAGTCTCTCTGCAGACAGTCTTGGAGCTGGTGAGCACCACGGCTGCCAGGTAACATCAAACAGAGGAATGAAGCCAGGTGTGGCCAGTGCCCAAGAGTAGCACAAACCCAGGACTGGAGCACACAAAGCAGGCCCCAAACCAGGAGCCTCTTTAAACCCTTGTTCTCCAAATATTTACTCAATGCTATTCTGTGGAGGAGTCAGGACGGAGCAAGTCTTGTAATTAGTAAAGAAATCTTTACAGAAATAAAGGGTGCTTAGCAATTCATTTCACTGGGCCCAAAAATGGTACTCGGAAAAACAATCTGTAAATGTCTCACCAGTTTTCCATTACTCTCAAATTCCTTTTGTTCTCTACTGAAGTAGCTTCTGGCTAATGAATTTACAGCTTTAATATTTAGATAGCAACACATTTTATTTAGCATTGTTAAATATTAAATGCCATCCGATTTCAACATTTCAGCTAGGTAAGACATACATTAAAATATACGTAATAGAAATTAGTGAGTAGAACCAAATAGTAGAGGATCTTCCCTTCCCTTCCCTTCCCTTCCCTTCCCTTCCCTTCCCTTCCCTTCCCT
>PVJA010011203.1:0-55209 GCA_004027025.1 Myocastor coypus | reverse complement strand
AGAAGAAGAAGAAGAAGAAGAAGAAGAAGGAGAAGAAGGAGAAGGAGAAGGAGAAGGAGAAGGAGAAGGAGAAGGAGAAGGAGAAGGAGAAGGAGAAGGAGAAGGAGAAGGAGAAGGAGAAGGAGAAGGAGAAGGAGAAGGAGAAGGAGAAGGAGAAGGAGGAAAAAAAAGACACTGATAAAAAAGTACAGGAGATTAAAAATGGTGGAATCTTTGAATGAGCAATATAGGAAAGTAATAGAATGTATGAAGGACATTCAAAGTGCTATACAGGAAATTAAAACCTCAATCACAAGCTGACAAAACTGTTTGAATGAAAGTGAAAATAGAGATTCAGACCTTAAAGACACCATTGCAGCTAGTGAAGGGTAATAAAAGATCTCTTAAAAACAACTAGGATGCAAGAAAAAATAATTCAACATTTGCAAGATGATGCAAAGATGAACAACGTAAGATTAATATGCATCAATGAGAGAGAAGCAGTCAATATAAATGATATAAAAAGAACATGGAGCCAGGCGTGGTGGCGCATGCCTGTAATCCCAGCACTCGGGAGGCTGAGGCAGGAGGATTGGTGCAAGTTCGAGACCAGCCTGGCTACAAAAGTGAGCTCAAGGCCAGCCTCAACTGCACCGTGAGACCCTGTCTCAAAAAGACAAAAAAAAAAAAAAAAAAAAAAAAAAAAAAAAAAAAAAAAAAAAAAAAAAAAAAAAAAAAAAAAAAAAAAAAAAAAAAAAAAAAGAAAAAGAAAAAAAGAACATGGACAGAAGTAATAGCAGAAAACTTTCCAAATATGGGGAAACAATGTGACATTCAGGTAACAAAAGTATATAGGACTCCAAATAACACTAACCCAATTAAAACCACACCCAGACATATAATAATCAAGATCCCAGAAATTCAACACAGGAACAGTATAATGAAAGCTGTTAGAGAAAAAAGAGATCACATTTAAAGGAAAACTCATTAGAATAATGGCAAATTTCTTTTCATAAACCATCAAGTCAAGAAGAGCATGGAGCAAAGTACTTCAAGTCTTACAAGAAAACAAATTCCAACCCAGCCTGATATACCCTGCAAAACTCTCAAATTCACTGGAGAAGTGAAATACTTCCAGGACAAAGAACATCTAAAGAATTTCATGATGACAAAGCCAACCCTACACAGTTCACTAAAAGGTATTCTAGAGAGGGATCAAAATGACCAGAGCTCCATGAAGGAGAATGGAAAGAACCCATCAAATAGGGCAAACAATTCAACACAGGAGAAAAAGAGGTATACAAAAGCAGTCTTACAACTATTCTTTTGTATACAACAGCAGAATATGTCCATCAGCATGTTCTACAAATGAACTTCTCCTGCACTCTATGGATCATAATTCTGTCTGGGTCTACAGGGTAGATATCAAGGAAATAGCAGTAGCTCAGTCCCACAAGTGACACCTGGCCACCAATAAGCATCATGGACACTGTCTGTGTTCATGACATACTAGAACTTTGTGCAATATCCTATCCCCAATCTGTTAGAAGTTCTGGTCATATATTTGCTATTCCAGTATTTATGTTATGTTTTATTCTTTACTACCATGGAAACTTTTTCTTAGTTGATATTTTTGTATATATTAACCTATTCAAATACTATGTTAGGGGGCATGGCAGGATGGCTCAATGGTCTAAAGCGCCTGCTTAAGAAAGCTTGGGCGGCTGCACGGTTCCATCCCTGGCACCACATGCTGCACCAGCCCTGCCCTGAGGACAGGCTGAGCTGGCCATAAAAATAAATAAACAAACAAAGTTCTGAAACAAGAAAAAAATAGAATAAAATAAATTCTAAAAAAATAAAAATCAAATACTATGTTAGTACTCTGAATTGATTACAAATTCATACATATCATACACAACATCTTGGCCTCTAAACTGGACTCACAATTTGATTTTAATTTTGGAATATTGTTTTGAAATATATTAATTTTAATTAATTTTCTGAATATTGTTTATACTTTTTATTTTATGGTTCATACTGTATCTTTGACTTTCAATCTACTTATAAGACATGGTATATTTCCTCCTAGTATGAGAAACTTTTAAAAAAAGATATATATATATCCTACCTCTATTATATATATATATATATATATATATATATATGTATATGTACTATATATATGTATATATATAGTATACAATAAAGGTAGGATAGGTATATATAGATATATAGCTATTTTGTCTTAGTTCACTGAGAATAAATGTTTGTACTAATATTGTTTAGACAAGATATCTTCTTCGTGTCTTGTCCTCTAAATACTATAAAGACAATATACATGGTATTAATTATTGTAACCATCTTACTATCTTGTTTTGAAACTGTTTCATTGCTATTTTGTCTTTTTTTCTCATTAAAATGAATTAAAAACAGGGACTTGGGAGATATCTCAGTAGAATAAGAACTTGCCTGGTAAGGGCAGGGTCCCTAGTTCAATCCCCGGTATCGCAAAAAATAAATAAATAATAATAATAATAATAATAATAATAATAATAATAATAATTAGGAATAAATAATAATAAATGGGAATAATAGTAAGTAATAAATAATAGTAATAAATAGGAAAATCCTGTGCTGCAATTACAGGCTCTTGGCAGCAGATTTCAGCTCTTCGTCTTGTGAGTCACTCCACAGGACTGCTCAGAGGGCTTCCCCACCAGAGTAAGTGATTCATAAAGCAGAGAGAAAGCACAATGCAAGCCAAGCCTTTAATCTAGTCTTAGAATTGACACTGATTATGCCTTCCACATTCTTTTGATCACCCAGATAAAACCTAGAGCAATGTCAGAAGGAACTACTTGAGGGTATGAGTTCCAGAAGTGGGGTCATAGGGCCATCTTGGAAGCTGGCTGCCTCAAGAAGGCAGCAAATCTCAGGCTTAATGCATTGGAAATGAGAAACTGAAGAGTAAGTTTCCATAGTGATGCCCACCAGCCAATCAGTGGTCCTGCTCAAGTCCTACAAAGTGAAAGCCACATCTGTCCATTGGGTCATATAACAGAGGTCCAGATGTTAGTGCAGACCTGCAGGTGTCACTGTGTGTAGCACTCAGGGAGTACAAAGTACCAATCCAAAATGAAACATCTGAGGCCACTCCACGTGTCTGAGTAGGACTCTAGTCCCCTCCCTTCAGGCCTCTGTCTTCTTCCTTGTGAAAGACATCATAGGCTTAGGGCAGGGCTTTTCACTCTGGGTTTTCTGCGCTTTCAGGAGCCCAGGATGTGTGATCAGGAAAGCTGTGGCCTTACCAGGTCTCCTTGTAAGAGCTCATCTATGAGTATAAAAGTGTGCTGCTGATTAAAGGCAAAAAAGACAACAAAGGGAGCTTGAAAGCCACAGCACTCTGTCTGCACTTTTCAATGTCCTGATCTCCAAATCCTAAAGCCTTAGCCAGAGACCGCTCTCAGGCATGCAGAAGGTATGTAAGGAATCTGCCATGCTGTTCTGTCCTGTGGTTGCCTAACCAGAGGGAAGCTGCCTTTGTTAATCAGATGCCACAATAATTGCCATTCAATCACTTTCCTGTTGATAGAAGGGAAGGAGAGTGATCCTAATAGAAGTCTGGCGAGAGGCACTGACACAAGGCCAGCGATGGAGATGCAGAGTGAAGTATCCGTGGTTGCCTCCTGGCAGAGAGACGCAGGGGAGGAGCCAGGGCTCAGAGCAAGCGTGGCTGGGGGTCTCCCTTCCTCACCTATCACTGCCTCACAGGGAAGCTGAGACAGTGGGGGAAATCAGAGCTCCCTTGACACAGAATGCAAAGGGGCCTTTCACATTTGAGGAGTGGGTGGAACCTGAGAACACAGGAGGGGAAAGTTCCTTTGGACAGTGCTAGACTCCATCCAGCTCCCTCTGGCTGTTATCATGAGGAATTTGGGCTCAGGGTTGCCAGAGTTTCTCATTTTTTCACCAGAAGACAGAAACACAGGTTTGAATAAGAAATTTTCCAATTTCTAAAATAGTGTGTAGGCCAAACAAAACATGGTGCTGGAATAGCCTAATGCATTGGTTACCTCTTTGCAACTCCTGAATTCCAAATGAGTGGTTCCATTTGATTCAAAACAATAAGTACAATGCAGTAAAATTTCCATTTTCCTGAGCGTGTGGACTCTAGAGACCATTACTGATAACTCATTCAAGTGCTCCCTGGGAGCCAGGTGCAGATATTCTGGAGCGTGTGGCTTATCCTCTCTTCATGCCCATAGGGATCCTATTCTCTCTCCATGATTGCACAACCTTCTGGGTCCTTTGGGTTGTACTGAGTGAAGAGAAATTGCCTTCATCCTCATATGAAATATAGATCATAGTTGAGGTATAGAAGTAGCACTATTTTCTCTTGCATGTATTTTTTATGGGTTTTTTTTTCTTTAAAAACAAAGAGAGAGGCTGGTGAGATAGCTCAGCAGACTAAGTGCCTGCTTAGGGAAACACAAGGACTGGGATTTGATCCTTGGTACCACATGCTGTGCAAGCCCCACGCCCAGGCAAGCTGAGCCAACCCTTGAGGCTAGGTGTGGTGGCACATGCCTGTAATCCCAAGGCTGGGGAGGCTGAAAACTGGAGGATCACTAGGAGTCCAAGCTGCATAGTGAGTTCCTGTACCAAGTACATATATAAAAAAAAAGAGGGCAAGCTGCACTTGGATGCAACTAGGTGTTCTGTCTATGGGAAAATGGGAAGAAGAAAAATAGAGGGAAAGGAAAACAGGCCTGGAACACAAGTTGTGCAAGTGTCTCTACAATGCACCATCTCTGAACCCTGAGTACATAGCATAGAGTTTATTACACATTTCTTGAAAGAGCCCCTGTGATGTTCATATTGTATGACTGGCTAGTGCATTTTGTTCCTTATTTCTGTAACACACACAAGGAAATTAAGGCCTGAAAAGACTAAGTAACTGCCCAAGTACATAGCACTCTGGAGCAATGGAACTGAGATGTGAATCTGTATGTACCCTACTCCACAGTGCACGCTTTTAACACATGAACAAAAGAATGAATGAATGAATGGATGGATGGATGGATGGATGGATGAGCGGGTGAATGACAAGCAGAGGTCTGCTTCTGCTTTCCATCCTTCACCCGTCAAAACCCTTTGCCTCCTCATCTCATGCGCTGGTTCTGAGACTTAAAGATGAGAGGTCATTTTCATAGATTTTCTGGTAATCTTGGCACCATTGTTCTCCTTGTGGCTGGGATGCTGACATCTGTCCTGGGGCCTCCCAGGAGCTGTCAGTGTGAAGACCCCTGCTTGGCTCACGCATTGTCACGCTGATGCAGTCCTCATCCTTTGCCTTTGAAAAGCATTGCTGAAGGGGAGAGATTCAAGAAAGCAGCATGTTTTATGCATCAGGGAAGGTTTTTATTTACCAGTGCGATCGTTTCTGTTATTTTTCCCTATACCCTAGTGTATAATCAGAGCTCATAAAAGTGCTACCGTGTGGGAGGTCTCCATTTCCTCCAGATTAAGTGTCCCCAGATGTTCCTAGACACTCACTCACACTTCAGGCCTCCCCGCCCGTTTCATTCACCTTCCAGCCTCCCTGTTCCTCTTGGCCTCCTCTGAGGAGCCAGGCAGGTCCCACCCTGCGGTTGGCTAATCAGTCATCATTCCTCAAAGCTGCTACTCTACGTCTGCCTGAAAGTCTGTCTCCTCCTTGATGTGGTCATGTCGGCTGCCTGCTGTGATTGAGATTCCTCCTTCATGAGAAACTGATGCCCATCTGCTGGCAGATTTCCTTCCTGCTCTGGAAATCACTCCCTGGGTACAATCAGAGAGGCCCTGTGTGGCACACGCTGACCCCATAGCTAGACAGGGGTTCCTCAATCATTTTTATACGTATTAGTCCGGTAGCTCGAAATTTCAGAAAATGCTATGATGAAACCAGGAAACCCTGTGATCCTCCAAGTAAGTCCCAAGGTGCTTTTTTTTTTTTTTTTTTTTCTTCTTTTTTTTTGCAAAACAGCAAACCCAGCAGAAGGCTCAGGAGGCCTAGACAGAAGCCTCTTTGCTTCCCTCTTCAGATCTACCCAAATTACCAGTTCCTTTTGTAGGCTTATAGCTCTGGCCTGAAGGCTTTGGTGTTTATTACCTAAGAACATTTTAAGGGTTTTCGAATGAGAGACATGGAGTATGCAAACGCAGGATCAGTGCTAGTTTTGTGGTTTAAAAGAAATGATTGAGTACATTCAGTAATAGTTACACATGTATATGGTTACTCTATGGAAATTCAATATATTTTATAGTTAAAATATTCTAAAGTAATTAATGTTTCTAGAAAATTGTAGTGACTACTCATCAGCTATGAACTCTTTCCTTTTGTACCACAGTCCTTGGCTTAACAAAGATGTGAATCTTGTAACCTGAGACATGAAATGTGACCATCTGTGTTTAACCTGAGGGAGGAGGGTGCTCCCAGCATGAGGCCTCATACTAGTAAGGAACTGTGGGCAACAGATTAACCACTGTATCTAAGAATCCTCAAATTAAAACATTTCCACAAAAAAAAAAAAAAAAAAAAGAAATGATTGAGGGCCGACCAAATAGTTCAGTGGATTAAAGCACCTGCAAGCAGGTATAGGGGCCAAGGGTTTAATCCCTGGGCCTGCCATGCTGGTTCCCACCCCCAGGGTGTGCTGGGATGGCATTGAGACTGGGTATGGTGGCCTGAGCCTATAATCCCAACTCTTGGGAGGCTGCAGACAGGTGGATCACTACGAGTGTGATCTAGTAGTGAGACCCTGAACACCCTGCAGACCCTTCCCTTAAAAATACAGGGGAAAAAAAGAAGAAATGATTGAAGTTGGAGGTTTTATTTTCCTCCTCCAGAGCCTAGCAACAAGAACAAAAAATATCTTACAAAATTATTGTGACAATTAAATTATCATATGTCAATGTGTCTGGAATAGTGTAGGCCTTCATAATTTTGTTTTAACCTGTAGTGTTCATTGGTGACATGGCTGAGATCCCCAGGACAGCAGGGCCCTTCACTGCTGGGTGAGACGTGACTCGGGTGCTCTTGGCTGGCGGGTCACTTCCTCTTCTCCATCACAGCATTCTGGCCACAGACAGCGCTGGCTCTGGCATGGAGCCGACATGAAGGTCCATGGTTCTTGGGTATGGCGAGAAAGTCCGAGGTGGACGCTGCTGAAGGAAGTGCACACACACGGGATGGCAGCTTCCCCTGTGCGGGTCTCCATATTGCGACCACCTGACCCCGGCGTCGGCCAGGAACTGACTCAGCCCCTTACAACGAAGGGTGCAACAGGCCTTCAGGGTTCTGGGCCCCAGGCTGTACCCTAGGGCAGTTCTCACCACCACCCCCTACATCTGCAGGTGTGGCTACCACTCTACCCTGCTAAGTGAATTTCTGAAATGAAAGACACACATATATTTGGTAAATGATTAAAGTTGTAATTATTTTTCATCAAAAATTCTTCATCAGACATGCAAAAGATGTTCTTTTACCTGTGATGACAGTATGGACTAAACCAAATCAACGGTCCCTTAATCTCATCCATTACCTACTTCCTAGTAATATTTTTCCAATTATTTCCAAAGTGTATCTCGTACTTTTTGAGAATAAGGAACCAAACAAATATGCATTTGGTTGTTAGGGATTTTAAGTCCTAGAAACCTAGAACAGAGCACTTCCCTTCCCGGCCCCAGCCTTGGTCTTTCCCCAGACGAGCTACCACATACAGTGGCACCTCAGTTCAGGAACTTCATTCTTTCCATGATTCTGACCACAAGTCTAATTGGACATGGACTGGATTAAATTTTCCCGTAAGATAAACAGTGAACCTAAAACTTGAATTTGGTTCTCTTCTTGTCCAATTGGATTTGTCGCCAGAATCATGGAGAACACTCAAGTTCATGAACAATGTCACCACTACACACACTTCTTGGTCTCTTCAGTGCCAGCTGCCATTCTTGGGTCAGGACAGTGGCCACTCAGTTGGCCTTTGAGCTGGCTTCGAAGATCAGCATGGACTGGCAGAGGTGTGTAAAGGGTCCTGGCAGAGGAAGCAGGATGGAGAGCCTGGGCTATGCATAAGGAGCAGTGACCCCCTCACCTGAAAGTCCTGCTGAAAGTACAACTCATGCAAGGCAGTCCATTTGCAGAAGGAACCTGACTTGCTGTCAGTCGTGGATACCCTCAGGCGCGGAATTCAGAACTAACATACCTATACGGTTCCCTTGGATTAGAGCTGACTTGACCTCGTAAGGGTTCCTTGGCAGGTGGTTTCTTTCTCCATGGTCTCCCTCTTTCCTGTCCTATACTTCAGGAGTAGCAACTTAGATTCACTTCCCTGCCACTTTCTTCACCTTCTCTGAGACCCGTGTTTTCTCTAAAGCACAAGCCGGGAGGTGAGTAGTCTCCTCTGTTACCCTGCTTGCCTCTTGTAAGTGCACTAAGGATGAGGGTGGTCAGAAACAGAGGAGGCTGAAGGGAGCAGCGGCCCCGCCCTGTTAAGTATGCCTGGAAGGGTCACAAGTGGTGGGAAGTGGGTGTGGCAGCAAGGGCAGGCTAAATTTGATCATCAGAGGCTTCTTAACAAGGGAAGGACCTGATAACAACCTTTGAAGTATGTCAGTCTTGGAGGGGTATGTAAGGTAGCATGGGCTAGAAAGGAGTGGCACCTGGGGAGGTTCAGATGCCCATACCAGCTGGCAGGCAGTAGATGATCTGAAAACATGAATGCTACCACCCAAAGACAGGATGCCCAGCTCAAGAAGAGTAGTGACAAGGACGAGGCTTCAGGGAAGACCTCGGGGCTGGAATAATTTTTTTTAAAGTCCCTGAGGTAAAAGGGAAACAGATTCATTTTGTGGGGAAGAAGGAACAGCCCTTCCACCTATAAGGGAAGCTAGCAAAGAAATTTTCCACAAGGGAGAGTTTGGTACCGGTGTCTCCTGCTGAACAGCTGTTATAGAGCTAAGAACTGAGTGTGGGGCTTCCAAGTGGGGTTCAGGCACACACTGCCTCCTCAGCTTGCCACTGGCCTTATGCACACATCTCCCTTTCCTGTGGGTCCCCCATACCACCCACAAAGCATCTCTCTCTGCACTCTGCATCCCCTTCTCATGGCCTCCCAGCTCCTTCATCTCTCTCTGCCTCTCCTACTCCTCAGCCAGTAAAGCTCAGACTCTGTCTCAAAAGCCCAAACTGAAACCAGCCAACCGCCCTCTGTCCTACATGTGCAACTAACCCCTGCCCTCAATTTCTGTTGCACCATGGCCTCCTCAAGGTCATCTTCTTGAGGCTTATTTGCAGGCCTCTAATTTATGTGTCTTTGCTGCTCTCCTTTTCCAAAGCTGTCTTCATTAAGGTCACTGATGATCTTCATACTGTTTGATCTACAGACAACTTTCCATCTATATCTAACTTGGTGCCTGCAAGTTATTTGATAAAATTATTTTCCTTATAGTCTTCTGTTTTGCTTCTGATACATTGCTTATTTCTGATTTCCCCCATCCCTCTGTTCCCTCCACCCTGAGATATGTCCTCCAGCCCTCTCTCTTCTCTTAAGCACAATTTTTATTCAGATGAATTACACACCTGGCTCTCAGCCCTGGACTTCGCTTGGTGTGTTCTCTACCTGGAGATTCAGGCTCTGTTCCATATGCACCAGTGTGCTATGTGACAAGTGCTGCTGTCTTAGGTATTTTACAAAACATGAACTCATTCACTGCTCCATCTTCTATGTCTTGAGTATCTGTGCCCTCCCAAACTCACATGGAAATTTCATTGCTCCTGAAGTAGCAACCAGAAGTGGAACCTTGAAGAGGTGATTGGGCCATAGGCTTCTGCTCTTGTGGAAGGTTAATGCCACTGAGACAGAATTAGAGCATTATTGCAAATGTAGAGTCTTTTTTTAAAGGGCAAATTGAGCTTCTTCTCTGTCACCCTCTTTGCTCTTCAGCAGTGGTTTGATGAAAGGCCCATGCCAGACACTGTCCTTGATCTAAGACTTCCCAGTCTCCAACACATTTTTGTTATTCACATGTTACTCAGTCTCAAGTAGTCTATTACAGCAGCACAACATAAGCTGAAAACACCCCCTCACCCTGACAATCATGTCATAATGAACTCATCTACTTCCCAATCACCAAATCCCCTCTTTCCCACCTCCCGTGTGAATTTGGTCCTATAGAAAGGTGTTATTGTTTGTGTATAGGTGTCCCCCTAAAGCCTAACGCAGTCATGGGGCAGCTTCTGGAATTTGTAATTTATTATTGTGGAAATGGGTGCTGCCCCTCCCCTGAGGCAGGTGATTTGCATTTCAATGTAAAGTAGGAAAAGAAGTTAGCTGCTTGAGCAGCTGCTAGCTCTCCCAGTGCTCTTGCTTTTAGCTACCACCCTGGAAGGTTGCCCTCTGCCATGTGCCAGTCTGCTTTGGAACCAGCTGAATATGGACTGAAACCTCCAGTAAATGTGAGCTAAATAAACCTTTCCTTCCTTCATTTTGAGTGTCGGGTATTTGTCCCATCGAAGAGTAAAAAGTAACTAAGACAAAAGACAACACCACTGGACAGTTGCACCACCAGAAATGCGGGGCTTGCCGTAGATACACCCCTCCTGACCCACTCTGCAGGCAGAGTCGCAAGACACGCTCACTCTTCTTTTCCACCTCCTGTCTCTGGCTGCCTTTGCTTTATTTTTTATTTTTTTAAAGAGAATACAAAAAATATTTTAAAATTGTTTTATGTATTTATTCATTTATTTTTATTCATTTTAGTGAGAAAAAAAGAAATAGCAATGCAAAAGTTTCAAAACAAGTTAGTACGATGGTTACAGTAATTAATACAATGCATATTGCTGTCTTCATAGTAGTTATTCAAAGGACAAGCTACAGACCTGATATCTTGTCTAAACAATATTAGTACAAGCTGGGCATGGTGGCACAAGCCTGTAACCCCATCACTTGGGAGACTGAGACAGGAGGATCGGTGTGAGTTCGAGACCAGCCTGGGCTACAACAAGTGAACTCAAGACCAGCCTGAACTGCATAGCGAGACCCTGTCTCAAAAAGATTATATATATATATATATATATATATATATATATATATGCGCAAACTTTTACTCTCAATGAACTAGGAGAAAGTAGCTGATTACCTATCCTAACTCTCCTGTGTATACATATACATATACATATACATATACATATACATATACATATACTTTTTTTTTCTTTTGAAAGTTTCTAATACTAGGAGAAAATATTATACCATGTCTTATAAGTAGATTGTAAGTCAAAGGTACAGTGTAAATCATAAAGCAAAAGTATAATTAAACAATATTCAATTAATTAAATATTAATTAATTAAAAATTAAATTAAATATTTTAAAACTATGTTCCAAAATTCAAATCAAATGATAAGTCCAACTTAGAAGCCAGAAGGCTGTGTATCATATGTATGAATCTGTAAACAATTTAGAGTACTGACATAGTATTTGAATAAGTTAATATATACAAAAATATCAACAAAGAAAAAGTTTCCAAGGTAGTAAAGAATTACTAAAAATAAAACATAACATAAATACTGAAATGGTAAATATATGACCAGAACTTCTAACAGTTTGGGGACAGGATATTACACAAAGTTCTAGTATGTCATGTACATGGACAGTGTCCATGCTGCTTACTGGTGGCCAGGTGTCACTTGTGGGACTGAGCTACTGCTATTTCCTTGACATCCACACTATAGAACCAGGCAGAATCATGACCCATAGGGTGCAGGAGAAGTCCATTTGTAGAATATGCTGATGGACTTATTCTGCTGTTATATATAAAAGAATAGTTGAAGGACTGTTGTTATGCACCTTTTTCTCCTGTGTTGAATTGTTTGCCCTATTTGGTGGGTTCTTTCCGTTCTCCTTCATGGAGTTGTGGTCATTTTATTTTTAAATTTATTTATTTATTTATTTATTTTTGTGTATGTGTATGTGTCATGGCTGGCTCAGCCTACCCTGGGGATGGGGCTGGCACAGCATGGGGTGCTGGGGATCGAACCTCGGTCCCTAAGGTTGACTAAGCTTGCCTAAGCAAGCACTTCAGACCACTGAGCTATCTTGCCGGCCCGAGTTGTGGTCATTTTGAACTCTCTCTAGAATATCTTTACTGTATAGTATTGCCTTTGTCATCATGAAATTCTTTAGTTATTCTTTGTTCTGGAAGTATTTCATTTCTCCACTGAGCTTGAAAGAGAGTTTTGCCGTACTTTGCTCCATGCTTTTCTTGACTTGATGGTTTATAAAAACAAATTTGCCATTATTCTAATGAGTTTTCCTTTAAATGTGATCTCTTTCTTTTCTCTAACAGCTTTTATTATACTGTTCCTGTGTTGAATTTCTGGGATCTTGATTATTATATGTCTGGGTGTGGTTTTAGTTGGGTTAGTGTTATTTGGAGTTCTACATGCTTCTGTTACCTGAATGTCACATTGTTTCCCCATATTTGGGAAGTTTTCTGCTATTACTTCTTCCCATATTCTTTTTATATCATTTGTATTGACTGCTTCTTTCTCATTGATGCCTATGAATCTCACATTGTTCATCTTTGCATCATCTTGCAGATGTTGAATTATTTTTTTCTTGCATCCTAGTTGTTTTTAAGAGATCTTTTCTTACCTTTTCACTCACTGCAATGGTGTCTTCAAGGTCTGAAACTCTATTTCCACTTTCATTCAAACCATTTTGCCAGCTTGTGATTGAGTTTTTAAGTTCTTGTATAGCACCTTGAATCTGTTTCAAACATTCTATTACTTTCCTATACTGTTCATTCAAGGACTCCACCATTTTTCTATTCTCCACTAATTTTATCAGTGTCTTCTTTAGAAGTACTTAGTACTTCTTTTATTATAGTTATTTCTTTTTTTTACTTCAGAAATTATTTCTGATGTGATTTTCTCTACACCTTTCTGCAGTTATTTCTTTACTTTTGATGCTATTATTTCAGAGATTTCAGGTGTGTGATTTCCAAATTTTTTCTATGCTATTGTCTCCTGCATTTGTTTTGGGTGGGCTCGGGACCCAAGAGCTCATTTTGCTCCTTCTCTTTGTCATTTTGTATAGCCCTGCCTTCTGACCTTTGGTGTAGAGCTTTGGTAGAGTTCTTACCTTAGCATCTGTCTTAGTTACTTTTTACTCACTGCTGGGACAAATACCTGACACTCAAAATGAAGGAAAGAAAGGTTTATTTAGCTCACAGTTACTGGAGGTTTCAGTCTATATTCAGCCGGCTCCAAGGATGAGAGGCACATGGCAGAGAGCAGCACTTCATGGCAGTGGAATAGCAACAATGGTGACAGAGGCAATGGAATAATGAGGGGAGCAGAAAGCAACAGCACAAATCTGTCTCTCTGTATTACATTCAGGCTCTCTGCCTCAGCCTATTTGCCTTAGGCTCCAGACACAATCCCAGAAGTACTGAGACCCATAATCCTATCAGTACTAATACACATAATCCCAGGGATCACGAGGTAAGTCTCTAACTGTAGAAGTCTCCACCCCATTATTTCATGGGGCTTTGAGGGGACAACTAGACATAAATCATAACAGCACCAAACCTGGATCTACCAAGTTCAAACTCATCCAGGTAGGTGTGGTTTGGATCTGGCTGCTGAGCTCCATTGCTTCCTGCTGTGCCACTCTGGCAAGCTGTTCTGCTCCTGGATCAGCTGGGTGGGTCTTGTCTCTAGTCTCTCCGCAGGGAGTTCTGCTGCACTTTTCCACACTGGACCTGTCTGGTGGATGAAGTTCCGCTCACATGCCAGCCCTTGTTGCTTTTTGGGTCAAATGAGTTTCCAGTGCGCCCTACATGGTATCACTCATGTGCCAGGCCTGGTTGCTAGTTCTAATGAGTTTCCAGTGGGCCCTGGTTCATTTCATTCACATGCCAGGCCTGGTTGCTGGGTTGTATGGTTTCCGGCAGGCCCTGGGTTATCTAACTCACCAAAAAACTGTTTTAAGTGATACAAAATTTCACTAAACAAAATGATAGGAATTTAATTGTGGTTGTTACTTTGCATATTGTCGTCTTCAAATTGTTGAGATTACCAGAAATAAGCTTGTAAAATTGGTCAAAAATTATGAAAAAACTACCAAGGAGAAAGAAAAAATAAGCATTAACTATGCCTTCCAATAGACCAGAAGAAGTCAGAAGTAGAATTATGCAAACTATCCTGTGTCTATACATATATATTTCTCTTTTTTTCCCTTTGTTTATTCTTTCCCTTACCCCATTGTTCCCTTCTTTTGAACAGTTTCTTTCCCTTTCACTGTATACATCATACTTTCAGGTCCTATTTACTCTTTTAAGTTCTTGTACTAGGGAGACAATACAGGGTTTGCACATTTGTTTCTGTTTTATTTCATTTGTGAGTATGGTCTCTAGTTCCATCCACCTATAAAAGCCACAAGTTTATCTTTCTTTATGTCTGAGTAACAATCGACTGCATAAAAATGCCACATCTTTTTAATCCATTCCTCAGTTAATGGGCATTTGGGTTTTTTACATTTAGCTATGACGAATTGCTCTGTTTTAACCATGGCCTTCTACCAACATGATCAGGGTGCTCATAACAGCCTTCTAGAGTCTCCTAGCCCTGGATTAACCCCTTTTATATCTTCTCCCTTGCCCTTTCCATATACTTTCCTCTAGCATTCAGTCCGGTCCTATACCTACCTGAACCCTCCACCCTCCTGCTTAAAGCTCTCCCATCCCCTTTATCCAAGACTTTAGGAAGAATAAAGCTGTCATAAGAAATGTTTGTGATGTCTCCAAGATAGCCAATGGCCTCGTGCACTTTCCTCTTCTCAGATTCCCATCCCTGAGTGAATTTTTCTCTCAGAAGTCTTTTTTTAAACTGTGATTTAAACTATTCCTCCTTGGTGTGCACATAACAGACTTTGTGTGTGTGTGTGTGTGTGTGTGTGTGTGTGTGATAGTATGACATTTTTCCAACAGGAGGTGTCACCCTCCTATGGGAGGCCATAGAGGATATTTTATGTCACAGAAACCCCATTACACTGCCCACCCTTAGAAAGAAATTAGCAATGCATATGTGGCAATCTCAATGCCAAGGCTACCCAAGCAACAGCTTGCCATAGTAATAAATATCTAGACGTTAATGGGCCACTGCTCTGAGCACACCTTGTAATTTTAGAGGCCACAGGTACCTTGTATTTTCATGGTGTCTCAATAAATTTAGTATAAAAATATTTATTCAATTTTTTCTTTTCCTGAAAGAAAAAAAGATGTGTGTAGTTTTGGTTCTCTCTCTCTCTCTCTCTCTCTCTCTCTCTCTCTCTCTCTCTCTCTCTCTCTCTCTCTCTCTCTTTCTTCTCCCCCTCTCTCTCTCTCCTCTCCCTTCTCCCTCTCCCTCTCTCTACCCCATGGACAGTGCTTCATTCCTTCATTCTATGTACAGTTTTCTGAATAGTTCATTTATTTGCAGGCTTCATTCAGAGCTGTAAACTGCTTAAGGGAGAAAAACAGGAAGATGATAGCAAGCCTTGACAGCATTTTCAGAGGAGAGAACCTCAGGTGTGAATAATTGTAATAATTGCATAATTATGTCAGTAAGTATTTTTAAAAGAGTGAAACCCTTTTTCAGGCACCAAATTATTAGTGTGGTATTTTTATTGTTTATTTACACCGTAATTATCATCTAAGCACTACTTACCTGTATCTGTAGGGCAGAAGGTTATTTTGCATAAATCAACATATCCTTCTCTTAACACTTCTCCAAAAACAAGTTGTGATCATAATATATATGAATATTTAAATAAAAATATTTATTACACTAAAAAAATAAACTGCTTAAGGGAAGAAATCAAACATTAATGACCTATGATTCTCCAGTATGCAATAAGATTCTGTGGAATGACCCAACAAATGAGTAGTGATAAGTGTTTCATATTATTGAATAATTTGACTGATAAAGCATGTGAGTCAAACTATTTCAGTTCAAATTCCACTTCAATTTTTATTTATAAAAATTGGCCCTCATCTCAATCTGAGAAGTTTGTTTATTTTTCTTCTTTATTTTTATTTTTTATATATTTAGAATAGGGTATACAGGGTCTCATTACACAGATCAGACTCATAGTTATTCTCCTGTTTTCATCCTCCCAAGCATTGGGATTACAGAGGTATACCGCCACACTCAGTCTCAGTTGCCATCTCAGTGCATCCTGGGGTGGAGCTGGCATGACATGCTGGGACTGAACCCTGGTCCCTGCTTCTACTTAAGCAGGGGCTTTAATTCACTGAGCTGTCTGGCTGACCCTCATGGAAAGTTTAAATTTGGAATCCCATGGACAAATTACTGGAATCCCATCAAGTTAATCCCAATCTTCCAGTGCAATGCACAAGAAGAACAAAGATGATAAGGCATATTTATAGTTATGCGGAGCCAAGGGGTCCTAAGTCCAGTCATGGTGATGACAATCTGGAACAAAGCCCTCCACTCAGAGCTGAACCAGGGATTTATTAAGTCATAAAGGAGGAGAGGCTTGAGAATGAGTGACAGAATGGTGGGAAGTAGGTGAGTACTGTGAGTTGGGCTAGGTAGTTACCTCTGCGATATGCAGAGAGGATATCCAGACAGTAATCTGCATTACACAGCTGAGATAGTGTTAATGTTTTCAGGTCCAGTGCTTCAGCTCTGATGTGTAATTTTTCAAGCCTCCAGAAGTCATAGCCTCTGTCTCAATGTTGTATGAAACCCACAGCATGGAGCATTGGCTCTTCCTGTATTGACCTGGTTTATATTAAAGAGCAGTAAGCATGAGTTATCAGGGAAACACGCGTGCTGTCTTTAAAGACAACCACTAGCACCTCGGCTAGACCAGTATGTATTACTTAAAGCCAACTGAAGGGAGAAGGCAAAGTCTTAGCCATCTCTGCACTTATCAATATATGAAAATAGGGTTAAACATAGTGAAAATGCAGACAATTGCTCTTCTTTCAAGGAGAGTTGCTCAGGTGGTCCTCCACATATAAGGTTCATGACTTTGGGCCAATTTCTTAATATTCCATAGCCCAGTTTCCTTATCCATTGCGATTTAAATTAATAGTACAACTACATAGGTTCAAAGTAAAGATTAAGGGCTGGCCAGATAGCTTGGGTAGCGCCTGCTTAGGCAGAGCACAGTGGCTGATCCCCTGAGTCCTGTGCCAATCACAGCCCCAGGGCATGCTGACATGTTGACTGAGACTGGGTGTGGTGGCAAGCACCTGTAATCTCAGTACTTGGGAGGCTGTAGACAGAAGGATCACTATGAGTCTTATCTGTGTAGTGAGACCCTATAGACCCTGTACTTTAAAAAAAGTGAAAATTAGGTTAGTCTATAGAAATCATTAGAAAATATCTAACACATAGTGGATGTTTAATAAATGTTTATTGCTATCATTTTACATTGGGATATCAATTGACTTTGAAGTATCTTAGAAGAACTTTTTAAAGAGCAGGTTAATGGTTTCCCCAATTATTATTTTTAATTTTATTATTTCCATGAATTGTCCTCATTGTTGCTAATCTGCAGAGTTAATTTACAGGTAAGGAAAATTTAGCTCAGCTCCTACCTTTATTATCACAACTTTAAAACAATAATAACAGGAGAAACTGAATTAGTGGCCTGAGCTGATCCTCTTGGAGGGCCCGGCTTCAGATGCCTGGGCCATATCATTTTTTATTCCAGGAACTAGAGGAGGAGGTGGGAATCTTGCCACTCGCCTATGCTTAATGCCTTTTCCTGAGTCACAAGAAGCTGGATGATCCAGGTATTCACCTCACCCCAGAGATCCACAAATATTTCCACCTCTGCTTTCTGGCACATTTCAGGGACAGACCTTTCTTTCATTAGTTGGAAAGGGCATGGCAAAGTAAGGGTATTTGAATACTTGTAAAAGCACACCGTGAATGCTTCAGACCACTTAAATAAAACAAGAGAATACTCCTAAGATTAAACATACAATTTCTAACCTAACCACAGATTTGGAATGCTCACATAAGGTTTTCTTATTTCCTGTCACTATAACAAGATACTCAACTGGATACTCTATGAAAAGGTTCATTTAACTCACCACAGGGAAAGTGGAAGGTTCAAGACTGAGCAGCCTTATCGCTTCAGCCTCTGGTGAGAGTCCCCTGCAATGGCAGTGGGCATCATGGAGGGCACATGTGAGAGGAGGAATCTCATAGGGCAGTAAGAAACAAGGGCCATGCAGGGTCAGGCTCAGTCTTCTTACCCCATCCACTGTCTGAGAGAATAACTTGCTCCCAGAGTCCAACCGCAATCTTCTCCAGTGAAGTGGCTTCCATGACTCCATAACCTTGCCCTAGTCTCCACCTCTTACATACTGTGCCACCTCAGTATTACACACTGGGCATCAATCATTCAGCACATGGACTTCTAGGGACTACCTGTATCTAAATCTTAGCACCCTTCAGCAAATAGGATGATAGACTACGGAATTCTAAAAGCTTGTCTTGGCTTCTTATTTCAGCAGCTGATCAAACAGTATCACGAACTTAGTTGACAAAGCACTGATCAGTTAAAATTCTTCCATTAATACTGCTTTACCTGCATGCACATTTATGTTTGGACCCAATCCAGCTGTTGCTGCTACCAGATGGTTTATAGATGCATGCTGAGACATATCTGAGGGGGAACATCTGGAAATCTTGGACTCACATTCCTTTTGCTAAAATACCCCTGGGGGAAGAGGGGCCTCAAAATGAGAAAAATCCAAACTTTTAATGCTTATTGTGAAGGATTGTAGATAGTAAAGTTTTTCTGTCTCGATTAAAACTTCTATGAAACAAAACAAATTCTAATTGAAAACATACTAGTTCTATATATAGGTGGAGCATTTTTCAAAGTGTGTTATAAGTACATCATTCTTCATCTTTGTGAGGCTGAAGATTATGAAGGTATCTTCAATAAAAATGTATAAAAATGTCTAACTATTTATAAGTTTATAAGCTTAAATCATCCAGGCAGTTGTGGTGACAGATCAGCACTGACCCTCTATGGGCATGTTTGTTCCAAGGAACCTGAAGTAAATGACCTCTCTGGATGTTTATGAGGTTTAATGAGATGATGTATTCAAAAGAATTTTGCAAAAAGAAGAGTACTGTATAAATGACAGAGGGCCACATGAATGCATTAGTTCCTGCAAAAGACAGAGTGATTATCCACAATTCACTGTGCAAAACCTAGTCATGAAGTGAAGCAAAGCAAAGGTGACTCAGGCAAGTACAGAGTCCAATTCATTACTTCCACACTAGTTCCCAAACCAGTAGAGATAAGAGGTTGGTTTGCAATAGAGACCTGAGTTGGAGGGATGACTAGTTGTTTTCCAACTGTGAAATTATGTAGAATATTAGTCTAACTTGAGACTTCCTTTCCTATCTTTTAGATCCAAACTTCCTAAGAGGAGAGTTTTTGAAAAAGATCAATGAATTTTTAGCTGTGATTTGTGTACATCCTTATGATTCCAGCACTCTGGGTTGCTAAAGTAGCAGAATCACAGATTTTGGTTCAACAAGGGCAATTACTGACTTAAAGAAAGGGATGGGAGAAAGGGATGCAGCCAAGTGCAAAAACCTTAGGTTTTAATCTCCAGTACCACACACAAAACATTTATCAGCTCTTATACAAAGTGAATTCTGAGAGTAGACTAAATAATACACATGTATAGGTCTTAGAAAAATATTTACTTACACATGAATGAATGATGAATGGTCCATTACAGTTATTTATATACTGCAATGTTTCAAATTACATAAATGCTGTTGCTGCATAACAAACAACCTCAAAACTTAAAGGCTTCAAACATTGATTTATTATTCTCATAATTTTGGGCACAGGATGAGTGTTTCTACTGGTTTTGTCTGAGATCACTTACACAGCTCATTCTGTTCCATTCCCAGATCTGCTGACAGCTGGGCCTCTCTGTCCCTGTATGTTCCTCCATTCTGAGAAGGCTAAATCATCTTCCTGCCTTGCTAGTGGCTGGGTACCAACAAAGTGCTTACCAAGATGCTATTGATGCAAAATTGTGTCCCCTTGGCTATAGCAGGTTACATAGTCGCCTCTAGATTTAATGACAGGTAACTAAATCAGGAAGCTTAAGACATTGCAGATCATAAGTACAATGGCCCACAACATTGCAATTGTTAATTTGGTTACTGAATCCATGATAGTTGGTGGTCATAATAATTTCTAAATAATCAGACTAGTCATTAAATCTTCAGATACTCTTGTGAAACTCCACTAATTGTTTGACATTACAAATTAATACTTGTAAACAAGAGATTGGAAACTTTACTTTAAATAAAAGCTCTATCTGCCAGGATCTTAAAAATGTTGGCTTTGCAGATATTTAAGATGAGATTTGACACATCTGGAAATTGCTGTTTAAATATTTGTTTTTTCCTACTATACTAAGACTGTGAGTATTAAATTAAAAATGTTTAAAAACTTAATTCATTACTATATCTGTACTAAAAGATTAAGAGGCAGAGATTTTTTTTTCTTTTCTCATCCATGAAAGACCATGTCAGCCTGAGTCCTCAGATCCACTCCTGTCTCCTACAACTTTCCTATGGCAGAAATTAAGGATGAAGTACCAAAATCAACCTCCACCTCTACATGCCAATTTTAGTTATACAAAGAAGAATGTAAGGGAAAAACTGTTCAATGGGAAGTAAAAACTCAGATGGGGAAAAAGACAAAAGAAAAAAATGAAAAAGATGTATTTGTGTCTATATACAGGCTATCTTGGATAATTGTATGCTGGTTTCTGCTGGTCCAAAGAAGTTAATGCTTAATTTTTTTCTTTTTAATTTCCTATACCTTTTTAAAGCCAATTTTACATGCTTGTATCTGGTAATCTGAACAACTAAATTGAAGATAACTATACAATACAACAACTACTGTCAAATTCTTATTGCTCAGTGAAATTCTGTATCTTTTTTTTTTATTTTTTTATTTTAGAGAAGGGTCTACAGAGTGATAAGGGCCTCACTACTCGATTAATCTTGTAGTGAACCACCTGTTTACAGCCTCCCAACAGCTGGGATTACAGATACACTACCATGCCCAGTCTCAGTTGCCCTCTCAGTATGACCTGGGGGAGGAGCAAGCATGGCAGGCCCAGGGATTGAAACCCCAGCCCCTGTGCCTGCTTGTAGTTGCTTTAACCCACTGAGTTATTTGGCTGGCCCTTCTGTATCTGCATCATTTCTAATGCTTTTATCTTTTCCTTTTTTTCCATTCTGTATTTTCTTTTAAAAATAATTTTTAAAAGAATATGAAGTCTGGGGCTGGGGAGATAGCTCAGGGGCACAAGTGCCTGCCCGTCAAGTGCAAGGTCCTGAGTTCGATCCCTGGTTGGGGGGGGAGGGTAGTGAAGTCTGCTAATCTGAATGTTTTCTAAAATGCCATTCAAAACCTTAAAAGGACAAGAGCATCAGCCAACAATTGGAGAAAAGGCAAGTAAAATTATGGAAGTGTTAGTCAGCTTTCTGTGAACCTATTTTGGCTCAATATTGTGATGACTACATGGAAGAAGCTGCTCAACTTGTGTTGGCCAGGATGAAAAAGAAGAGGAGGAGCTGGTGTGCCAGTAATTAGGGCATAGCTCTAATTATCTGACTTCTTTTCACTCAACCCCACAAATTGGCACCTAAGTCTTCAACACATGAGCCTTTAGGAAATGCTTATCCAAACCATAGCTGTGGGCTGGGGAGACAGCTCCGTAGAGTAAGTGCTTGCCTGGAAAGCACCAGTCCTGAGTTCTATTCTCGGTACTGCATAAAGTAAAAGAAAAAACAAACCATAGCAGTGGATGAGTAAATGTGCACATGGGTCAAGAGAATCTAGAGAAACCTATCAAAGGGATGAAGTAAAAATAGAAATAGAAATTTTCCTAGTAAGTTGGCTATTTTCTCATCTCCACTAATAATTATAAGTGAACATGGATAATTAACTTGTGAAGGGAGACTCTGAGGAAGTCACCAGTCCTTTCCAAGCCTGCCCATAAGCATCTGTACAGCCAGACTGTTGGTAGGCAGTCCCTTGGCTTATGGTCATCTGGAGCCTGACTAGCACTCTCAAAGAGTCTGCTTCTCCATGATGGAACTGGCATAGGGAAAGTGGTTGCTCATTCATCCTTACTGATACCTTCCTGTGGTGTCTCCTCCAGTTTTCTGTCTGGTTGATTTTCCCTTCAGATCTTTCTTGCTTTCTTTCTTTCTTCTCTCTCTCTCTCTCTCTCTCTCTCGGCATGCCTGCCCTGGGGTGGGGCTGGCACAGCATGTGCTGCCAGGAATTGAACTGCAGTCACAGCGGTTGCCTAAGCTTTCTTAAGTAGATGCTTTAGACCGCTGAACCATCTTTTTTTTTTTAATTTTATTTATTATTTTTATTCTTGTTTCAGAACCTTTGTTTGTTTATTCACTCATTTTTATGGCCGGTTCAGCCCACCCCGAGGGCAGGGCTGGCGCAGCATGTGGTGCCAGGGATCGAACCGCGGTCCCTGAAGCCACCCAAGCTTCCCCAAACAGGCGCTTTAGACCACTGAACCATCCCGCCAGGCCCGACCGCTGAACCATCTTGCCGGCCCCTCCCTTGGGATATTTCTACCAGACTGTTTTCTCAGTTTCTGTTATGTATCCTAGCAATCCTCTCTAGTCTCCTTTTTGGCTCAGAATTGCTTTCCTTAACCAGCCTAACATCCTTCAAAGATGGCTATGCTGTAATTAGCACACTAGTTACTAAAGCTACACAGTGGAAATGCAGTTGGCTAAGGTAGAGCTATTGCGAAATCACCCTCCTAAAACTTATCAAGTGATAACTGTACAAGAATATGTTCCTGCATGGTCTTGGCCAGCCAAGTTGTTCCCCATCATGTTGTAATTCTCAAGATCACTGTAGAATGTACCAGAATGCATTGTCCTCAGATAAGTTGAATAGAGCAACTCAGACATATAGGGCTTTTCCCCACAGAATGAGGTGTCCTGCAACATTTGTCCTCCGGGACCAGAATGCATCATCATGAGATATGCATCTCAGTCCCTTTCTCTGAGGGATACAGGAACCAATCTATGTGCTTTTTCACTGCTCTGATGAATGCCAAGGTGTGTTCACATGTGTAAAGGTAGTAAAGTGGGATTTTAACCCAAGCTCTGCTCTATCTAACTGGCTTTTCATGTTTACCTGAGCATTGCAGAAGAGCCCATAAGCTCACACCACTCCATTATTTTTTAAAAAGAACGTTTCTTGTAGAAGTATCCCAATTCAGTACATGAAAAACAGACTTGGAAGCTTTGGAAGCAATAAGGTAAATCATCACATTATTCATACATCAACAGTGAAAATTATCCATCATAGTAAGGTACACACTTTCAGAACTAAAAAGTGGTGTGGATGGATGATCATGGTGGTGGTGATGATGCTGTCTTTAACTTTGGTCATAGAAGCCAAAGTTCCTGTGACAGTGAAGTGGAGCAAGAATCAACTGAGACACAGGAAATGCACTTTCTTGGTTCATATCATGAAGAAAACAGTAATGTAAGTGTACATTTGACTAGTGGAAATGTTGGAAATGATGATGCAACAAATGGAATGATCCAATATTGAAACTGGGTCCGTGAATATAGTTAGAGTCCTTAGTAGAGGTGAAATGTACTGGACAGAATTCCAGAAGAAAGGATGCAAGATGCTGTGAAATGCACAGAGGCTGAAATACAAGTAAAATATTCTGTGTACCAGTTTAGCAATATTCAAAAATGTATTTCTTGTGACACCTCACTAACTGAAGCAAAAGTATTCATGTATCTGCTGTACTCAGTACAAATTTCTCATGGAGATCATAGGAATGTAATAGATTTATGGAAAAGTGTTGGGTAAAACTATGGCATAAAAATTTATGCCCTTGCAGATGATAAACGTTATACTGCTTCGATTTAGACATTCCCCTGGAACTCAGCCATCAGGGCCTTATTTGTATAGTAATAAATTGAGGTATGTTGTGAACAGACTTGTGCCTGTCTCACTAACTAATTGGAATCTAATATTCAACAATTGGTTTAACAGTTTCCAACTGATGCTACATTTGCTAACAGAGCACAAGTTGACCAGTGCAGGAACTATGTGCAAGAAAAACTAAGAAATTCCAAATAAAATGTTGTGAAAAAAACAATTACACACTTTTACACAAAAATTTAGAAATCAAACTGTATACAAAATGATGGCAGGACAATGCTATGGCGTTTTGGTTTTTTTTTTTTTTTATTGTCACTTATTCTCCTTTATTATCTTTTTCTTAAACAGACATTTAATTGAGAGAGAGTGTGGCAATAATTAATATGATATTAGAAGCAGTACGCATTTAGAAGCCCAGAAAGCATGGCTTTAGTATTACACATTGTTGTCCTCAGTGTAGTTGCTTAGTTCACAGATACCAGCATATATAGTCAGTCACGATGAGAATTCTACCAATTAACTACTAGTTTGAAAAAACTGATGGAGATTCTTGGGACCATTGTCTTAACCATCTTGTGTATATAAATGTATGGTTTTGCCCCTGTCATGTTTCCTAACTTGTCTCCTTGTTCTCTCTTCATTCTTTGATTCTTAAGTTCTCACTTTACGTTTAACTATGTTATACTTTTCCATTTTTATTTCTTCTTTTGAGTTCTTAAGCTATGCTGAGCTGTCACATGTTCAAGTCCACAACTTCTGACATTGCCATTTCTGCTGATAACTCACTATTATCATGGACTATTGAATTATAGTGGGTTATTTTGCTGGACTCATGCACCTACAATATTTCAATGGCAGTGGAACACTCAAAACAAAACAAAAAATGGGTTATAAATGAAGGACCATTTTGTAGTGAAAAATAGGATAGATATACAGCACTTTCTCTCAGTTCAATTAGAAGCAAGATTTGTACTAATAGTATTTAGACAAGATACCATGTCTGCATCTTGTACTCTGAATAACTACTACAAAGACAATATGCCATGTATGAATTATTGTAACTGTTCTACTAACCTGTTTTGAAACTGCCTATTGCTATTTCTTTCTCATTAGAATTAATAAAAATACTGGAAAAAACAAATGAAATGTTTTAAACAAAGAATTATATAGAGCAATCTTTGAATTTCAGATAAATATATTGGCCTTGCTTGTGGCAAAGAAAAAAACTGGTACTACTACTGGCAACATTTCACCATGAAATGTTGAATGTTGGAGAAATATTGGAGAAATATTGAAAGGGAAACCTCAACAAAATGGAAGCCTGAGATGGAAACTTTCTACAACAAAACCAAAGTTGGAGTAGATGTTGTTGATGAGCTTTGCAGCAACTATGATGTCTTCTGAAACACAATGCACTGGACAATGGTTGTGTTGTACTTGACCCAAACATGTATGGCATAAATAATTTACAAAGAAAATAACAAATGCAAAATATCATGGAGAAATTTTCTTGGAGGATTTGGATTGGAGCTCATAAGATGACATTTGCAGTAGAGGCAAAACAAAATGCTTCTGCTCAGGGAACTGTGTAAAAGATTGTGGAGCACACTGCACACTGGTGAACTGACAGGTAAACAGGCAGGTGCAGCATCACAAAGACCAACTGTGATGTCAGAAAAGCAAAGATTTCAGCTGTTCTCTACAAGACAGTACTGGAAAACAAAACATGTGTTATCAATGTAAGCAATGCTTATGTATGGAACACATAGTTTTCATGTGTGAACATGGGTCAGCAATAACAATAGCATCAAACACAGCCTAGACGATGGCAAATGGCAAACTGAAGTAGCCATTAATTTACCACCTTTAACTGTGTGAACTAGATTTGCCCTCATAACAAAATCCAAAATAAATCAGAAAATTGTATGAAGCAAAAAAATCCTCTTAATGAGCCAAGTTTTCCCTCAAGGGAGAAAATTTTAAAAGGTTTTTGGAAAAAGTAGAGAAATAGAAGAAGAGGAAGAGAGTAGAAACAAGGTTGGAGGGCAAAGGAGGATCACAGAAACTTGGAGAAACTGGTGCAGAGGACAGGAGTGAAAGAGAGAATGAAGAAATAAAAGGAAGAACAAAAAACAACAACCAAAAAACTAGAAACTACCTTCACCTTCACATAAAAAAGAGATCAAACAATGAGAAGAAAAGTAACCAACGGGGGTGTGTATGGGAAAGAGAGAGAGAGAGAGAAATGCGCATATCAATGTTTGTTTCTGCTGTCACTGGTAGACAGAGTGCAGACCCATGTTGATTTATCTCAACAAGCTAGCATAGCATTATTGTAGGGTGGTGGATAATCTATCAAGGCTGCACCTTCATTGCTCTGAAGGGTTGGTTGGTTTCTGGCTGTGAAGTTAGAACCAGACCTATTCAGCTTTCAGTCATTAGCACACCTTCTGCAGGTTTGAACTCATGTGGGAGCCACTAGACAGATCCAACAGTTGTGCTGAATTCCAGGCTCAGCTGGTTCCCTTCTCCAAGACACCTCTTAGCCAATCACTCTCTCCCTCAGGCCAAGTCCATTCCACTCACCAGTCTGTGTAATCCACTACATCCATTCTTTTGTTACACAGCTATATCTCCGGAATTGTCAGATGGAGGCCTCTAGTTGCCTCCAGCACCGTGCTGGCAGTCACCATGGGTCCACAGGTTTGAACCACTTCTTCCACACAGTGAGTCCTAACTCAGGAAGAAAGTGTCACCTGCTGCTGCTTTCTTCTCTGTTGAAGTTTCTCTCTGTGCTCTCTCCATGTTCTCTAATTCTTGCTTCAGATCTTTCCAGGTCTAGAAGATCCAGTTCTCTCTCTCTGTTCTCTTCCTCAAGTTGCTATATTGCAAAGGCTGGACAGAGAATCTCAGACAAGCTCATCCTCTGTTGCTTACCACTGCACCATCTTCCTGGAAATCCAGCACCACAGAGTTTGGCAGGCAAGCCAGCCTCTTGGACCTTGTTCTTGTTGATGGCTCACCCCAGTCCAGCAAAAATCCCTTCAGACTGTGCACAGTGGCTTTCAAATCTTCCTTGCACTGAGACACAATATTCAACACCAACAATTTTTAAAATAAAGGTCTACTTTGGATTACGTTTCAGTTGGCAGTGAGCTAGTTCCAAAGCAGAAGGGCATGGTGGAAGGAACAGGTAGAGGAAGGCTGTTCATGTGTGGCACCAAGAAGCAGGGTCATTTGCCAATATCTTGTTTATGATTTTTTTGTATCCATTTATGTTTTAAAAAATTGGTCTGTGGTCCTCTTTCTTGTTGCTGTTGTTGTTGAACTCTTGCCTGGTTTGAAATCAGAGTCATGCTTGCTTCCAGGAATTATTTTCTCTTTCGTTGAATTGTATTAAGCAGCTTGAGAAATATTAGTCTTAGATCTTCCCCAAAGCTATTGAAGAATTCAGCAGTGAAACTGTGTGGGCCTGGGCTTTTCTTAGTTGGTAGATCTTAACTACTGCTTCAGTTTCATTGCCCGTTATTGAATTATTACATAGATTTATATCTTCATTCAGTGTTGACAATTTATATGGATTTAGTAATCCATCCATCTCTTCTGAATTCTTTAATTTATTAGCATAGAGGTTGTGAAGTAGGTAATAATCTTTTTGGACAGAAGCTGTTGTGATTTAAGCTTTTTTATTATATTAATTTAGATTTGTCTGGCTTACATTGGCTAAGCATTTGTATATTTTATTTATTCTTTCCAAGAATCAGCTCTTGGAATCATAAGATTTGGAGGTTGTCTTAATTTCATTTCCTTTGATATTTATAATTTCCTTTTTGTACTATTTTTGATTTGGATTGTTCTGGATTTTTTAGGACCTTGAGATTCATCATTATGTTATTTATTTGTGGGGGGGGGTTGAAATTTAAAGAAAATAAATATTGAAGATGTGAAAAACAACTTCTAAAAGATTGATTTTTGCAGAAAACTGTAGCTACATAATACATTACACCTACCATATTAAAACATGCATTAGACACTAATGAAAAAAAATAAAATAATTCACCATTCTTTAATTTGAGCAAAGACAAAATGCCTAACAAACAACACGGATGACTTGCAAAGGGTAGGCACTTTAAGCACCATTTCAAAACAGAACACAAGAGACTCTGAACCACCACCACCATATCTCTCCCCAGGACCAACTGCACCCAAGTGAAAAGTGGCCCAGGAAGACACAGAGACCAGCAAGAATACCATGCACACAGCGGAGCCCCCACTGGCTATGATGCAGAAGATGCACAGGTGGGACCAGCAGTGTGAAGCTGTCAGAAGCAACCATAACAATACAAGCAAGCAGGCAGTAGGCTAGGCAATGGAGTGTGTCAAGGTTGGGAACAAAGACAGACAGACTAAAAGAAGATTGGCGCTTCCCTTTTTCCATCTCTCTTTTTTCTTTTTACTTTCTTTTTGCTTTGCTTTGCTTTGCTTTGCTTTGCTTTTCTTTGCTTTGCTTTGCTTTGCTTTGCTTTGCTTTGCTTTGCTTTGCTTTGCTTTGATTTGATTTTATAAATGGCTGGGAAGAAATCCAGCCACAGAAAACTAATCCTATCCCCTCAATCCAGAGAACAAGTTCAGATAAACACTTGATTCCTCGTTTTTTCTCTTCTGTACACTTCTCTAGTTTCCCAAAGTTGGCATGATCATTTTTTCTCCTTCTCCAGCCTGCCTTCTACTGTCTTTTCAGTTATCTTTATTTTATGCACTATCTTCCTTAAATTTCCCCACCACAGAGTAAAAACCACTTTACCAAGGGGAACCACTTTGCATGTAAGATTCCAAATTATAATCAGTTCTGTAATATAATTATGGATCTTGTTCCTAAAGTTAAAGGTAGAAAATTAATAGTTACCATAGTTTGTCAGTGTCTAAATTGTGCTAGATGCTATTACTATTGCTAATTATACAACTTTACCTACGATGTCATTTCTGTTTTAACCAGTTGTTGTCACTTCCACAGAGATACTGGAAAGTTCTGGGCTGATAACCTAACCATACTCCAGCACCAGAGAATTAGGGACTGGGCCAAACAAGTACCAACATCTCACTCTAATTAATTGGAAAGGTAGGATCATAGGACACTCCTACACATAGAAGATATACCCAAAGAGCAAAACTGATGTAGAAAGGCTGTGAGGCTAGTGACATAGGTGCCCATTACAAAAACTTATAAAAATCAACACAAAAATGAAAATAAAAACTTTTAAGATAGAAAATGACAAGACACAGAATCAAAAATGCAACCTCAGACCTCTGGCCCACCCAAAACAAGTCCAGGAGACAAGACAGAGGAATACATAAGACACACACCTTACGTCTTTGAAATGATGGCAGCCAAAGTAAAGAAATAAATCCACAAGACTCTAGAGGGAATTAGATCAAAAATAATATCTCACAGATAAAAAAGTCAACATTTATATAGGAATTGCTCAGCAAATCTAGAGTACAGGTAGATAAAAAGAAGATGATGGTAGGAAGAGTATAGAAACTCTGAATGATCAATGTAGGAAAGCGATAGAATGCATGAAATGGATTCAAACATATATAAAGGAAATTAAAAATCTCACTGAAAACTGGAAAAACCACTTGAGCAAAACTGAAGACAGACTGTCAGACATTAGATACAGGATCTTGGCTAGTGATCATGAAAGAAAAAAATCTCTTGAAAATAACAGAAAATTAGGAAATAAAAAATCAATAGCTTCAGCCGGGCGTGGTGGCTCACGCCTGTAATCCCAGCACTCGGGAGGCTGAAGCAGGAGGATTGGTGTGAGTTCGAGACCAGCCTGGGCTACAAAAGTGAACTCAGGACCAGCCTCAATTGCATAGCGAGACCCTGTCTCAAAAAGACAAAAAAAAAAAAAAAAAAAAAAAAAAAAAAAAAAAAAAAAAAAAAAAAAAAAAAAAAAAAAAAAAAAAAAAAAAAAAAAAAAAAAAAAAAAAAAAAAAAAAAAAAAAAATATATATATATATATATATATATATATATATATATATATATGAATAACTGGTGTCAATGAAAAAGCAAGAGTCAACACAAATGACATGAAAATGAAGTAGTAGCAGAAAGTTTTCCAAGCATGAGAAAAGAATCTGATATACAGATAAGTGAGGCATATAGAACTCCAGCTATCCATAACCACAATAAATCTACACTCAGAAATGTAGTAATCTGGGGCCCGGCGGGATGGCTAAGTGGTCTAAAGCGCCTGATTGGGAAAGCTTGGGCGGCTTCAGGGACCACGGTTCAATCCCTGGCACCACATGCTGCTCCAGCCCTGCCCTCGGGGCGGGCTGAGCCGGCCATAAAAATGAGTGAATAAATAGACAAAGGTTCTGAAACAAGAAAAATAAAAAAAAATAAAAGAAATGTAGTAATCAAGATCTGAGAAATTCAGCATAGGAGTGGAATATTAAAAGCTGTTAGAGAAAAGAAATGGATTGCCTATAATGGAAAGCCCAGAAGAATCACAGCAGACTTCTCAGCACAACTATGAATTCAAGAAGAGCTTGATGGGGTTGGGGAGATAGCTCTGTGGCACAAATGCCTGCCTAGCAAGTGCAAGGTCATGAGTTTGAACCCCAGTCCTGAAAAAAAAAAAAAAAAAAAAAAAAAAAAAAAAAAAAAAAAAAAAAAAAAAAAAAAAAAAAAAAAAAAAAAAAAAAAAAAAAAAAAAAAAAGAGCGTGGAATAAAGTATTTAAAATCCTTAAAGAAAGGAAATTCAAACCTGTATTGATATACTCTGAAAAACTATCTTTCAAAATCAATGAAAAAAGAAAAAAGATACAACCATGACAAAGAACAAGAGAAGAAATTCATAACCAGTACAGTAACCTACAGAGAGTACTGAAAGATATTCTAGAAACAGGTAAAAATGCCTACAATTCCAGGAAGAACATTAAAAAGAAACAGCCAATCAATTAAACAAAGGGAGAAAGTAGAAAACTTACAGCAAGAAAATACCATGACAAAGATAAACCTATATATATATATCAGTTATAACCATCAATATAAGTGGCTTCAATTCACTAATTAAAATAATAGACTGGCAGAGAGGATCAAGAAACAAAATCCATGGGCAGATTCAGGGGCTGGGTATTTGATCCCCAGCCTTCTATGCCAGCCCCACCCCTGGGGCACCCTCAGACAACAAATGAGATTGGGCATGATTCCAGTACTTGGGAGACTGAAAAACAGGAAAGACCACTATGAGTCTGATCTGTGTAGTGAGACCCTACAGATCCTGTACTAAATATATAAATTATTTTAAAAATCCACCAGTATGTTGTATACAAGAAACACATTTAACTTGAAAGGAAATTCATATGTGAAAGTCAAAGGATGAAAAACGATGTTCAATGCACCAGAAAGTCAAAAAAATAAAAATAAAAAAAGAAGTGGCTATTCCGTTTGCAGACAATGTGAACTTAAAACCAAGCATGATCAAAAGCGATAGAGAAAATCATTACACACTTTTTAGGAGAAAACTGCAAGAGGAAGCAAAACCAATCATGCAGCAAGTACAGGAATGCCCAACTATATAAATATCAACAGACATGAAAAATCAAATGAGCAACAACACAATTGTAATGAGGGACACTAATGCACGTTGTAACACAGAGATAGATCAGCTACAGAAAAACTGAGAAAAGAAATAACAGAACTGAACCAAACTTGTGAGCAAATGGACTTAGTAGACATGTATAGTGTTCCACTCAACATCACAATACATATTCTCACCTGCACATGAGACAGTCTCTGAGATTTACCATATACTAGCTCATAGAACATGCCTAAGTTAATGCAAAGGAATTGAAATTATCCCATATGTACTATGAGACCATAGTGCAATGAAATTGAAAATTAATGACAAGAAACTGCAAAAACTCCACAAACATGTGGAAATTAAACAATACCCTCAAAACAACCAATGAGTCTGGCCAGATAGTTCAGCAGATCAAAGCACCTGCTTAGACAGATGCAGGGACCAGGAGATCCCTGGCCTGCCATGCTGACCCCACCCCCAGGGTGCACTGAGACTGCAATTGAGACTGGGCATGGTGGCATATGCCTGTAATTCCAGTGCTTGGGAGGCTGAAAACAAGAGAATTTCACTACAAGTCTGATCTGTGCAGTGAGACCTTGTAGACTCTGTAGACCCTGTTCTAAATACAAAAAAAAAAAAAGGTCACAAATGAAATTTAAGAAGCAATTCAGCAATATTTCCAACCAAATGAGAATGCAATTATAATTTCCTAGAATCTGTGCAATGTAATGAAAGCAGTCATCAGAGGGGGATTTATAGCAGTGTATTCTTACACCAGCAAAACAGGATGAGCATAAATAAACAACCTAATGCTATACTTCAAGCGTCCAGAAAAAGAAGAGCAAGTCCAGTCCAAAGGGAGAATATTATAAAGATCAGGGCAGAAATGAACACAAGTGAAACTAAGAAAGCAATGCAAACAATCAATGAATTGAAGAGTTGTTTCTTTGAAAAAATAAAACTGACGAACCTTAGACAACCGCATGATAAAAAGGAAAAAAACAAAACTCAATTTCTTGCAATTAAAAAAAAAAAAGAGTAAAATCACTGCAGATCCAGTGGAAATTCATATCATCAATATCTACTTTGAAAACTACTACTTTCCTAGAATGGAAAACACAGAAGAAATGGACAGATTCTTATAAACACATGAATCACCAAAGCTTAATCAAGAAGATATAAAAATTTTGGCTTTTTTTTTCCCACCCGCTTTCCCCTCCCCGCAAGTGCCGCTCCGGCTGCACCACGCTCGCTCTGAGCTCCTGGCTCCTGCTAAGCTTGCGCAGTCGCTGTCTCCCTCAGCCACCATCATGATTATCTACTGGGACCTCATCAGCCACAACGAGATGTTCTCCGACACTTACAAGATCCGAGAGATCGCGGACGGGCTGTGTCTGGAGGTGGAGGGCAAGATGGTCAGTAGAACAGAGGGTAACATTGACGACTCACTCATTGGTGGGAATGCCTCCCCTGAAGGTCCAGAGGGTGAAGGCACCGAAAGCACAATAGTCACTGGTGTAGATATTGTAATGAATCATCACTTGAAGGAAACCAGCTTCACAAAAGAGGGCTACAAGAAGTAAATCAAAGATTATACGAAATCAATCAAAGGCAAACTTGAAGAACAAAGACCAGAAAGAGTAAAACCGTTTATGACGGGGGTAGCAGAGCAAATCAAGAACATCTTTGCTAATTTCAAAAACTATCAGTTCTTTATTCATGCAAACATGAATCCAGATGGCATGGTTGCTCTCCTGGACTATCGTGAGGATGGTGTGACCCCATTTATTATTTTCTTTAAGGATGGTTTAGAAATGGAGAAATGTTAACGGATTCAATGGTAACCTTGGATCTATCACTTGTCATAACAGGCTGCTGCTTGTCATCTACACAACACCAGGATTTTAGACAAATGGGACTGATGTCATCTTTTTTTTTTTTTTTGTCTTTTTGAGACAGGGTCTCACTATGCAGTTCAGGCTGGCCTTGAGCTCACTTTTGTAGCCCAGGCTGGTCTGATGTCATCTTGAACACTTCGTTTTATTTTGAGCATGATTTAGTTGGAGTGAAGGCATTGTTTTTTAGGGGAAAAAACACGTCATGTAGGTTATCTATAAACAAAGTGCATTTAAACTCACTATGCCTCTTAGTTTAATACATATCTAAACTAAGTCCATTGTAGTATTCATGGAGAAGATAGAACCTGGTCAGAGACCACTGTTAAAAAGCATAAGACTGTCTTCAAATAACTACTGCAGTGGAACTACTTCTAAGACTGGAACATAACACAAGAATCAAAGTTTTAATTCTGAGTTGCAGAGAAGGGTAAGAGACTATGTTTATAGCAGTGCCAACATTTGAAGTGGGGCCTTACATATTTCATCACCTACAATGGCAGTAGTTAGCCCTGGAAGAGATTACCAAAAGAATAAAAAGACTTAACTCAGTTGGAAAAAAAAAAAAGAAGATATAAAAATTTTGAATAACCTAATACAAGTTGATAAAAATGAAAATGCAATTTAAAACTTAACAGCAAAGAAAGTTCAGGTCCTGATGGATTCACAGCTGAATTCTAGAAGAAATCTATAGAAGCTTTAATGTAAATATTCCTCAAACTCTTTAACAGAATTGAAAGGTACACAATTTTCCATAACTCATTCCTGCAGGTAAGTATTGCCTTGTTACCAAACATAGAGAAAAAACTAACCAAAAAAGAGAACTACAGGCCAATGTGCCTATTGAACATAGATGCAAAAATCCTCAATAAAATATTAGCAAACAAAATGCAGCAAATCATCAAGAAGATTATATACCACAATCAAGTATGATTTATTCAGGAATGCAGGAATGATCCAACATACATAACTTAATAAATGCAATATGCCATATCAACAGAGCCAATGAAAAAAAGCTACACTATGATCTCAATAGATGCAGAAAAAGCTTTTGATAACACTCTTTCATGTTAAAAAAAAATCCTATAGAAATTGGAGTAGACATTCTTTACCTCAACCTGATAAAAAGCCCTCTATAACAAACCAGTAGCCAACATAATATTAAATGGACAAAAACTTAAAACTTTTAATTTAAAATCAGGAAAAGAAATGGGAATTTCCTCTATCTTCACTCCTTTTTAATATAGTTCTGGAAACATTAGCCAAAGCAATTAGACAAGAGAGAGAAATAACAGCAACAAGTATAGGAAAGGAAGAAATTAAATAGTATTTAAAGATGACACAGAAGATCCAAAAAGCTCCACCAAGCAAATTCAGTAATGTAGCTGTATACAAAGTCAATGCTCAAAAATCAATAGCATTCCTGTATAACATACTCATTTAGAGACAAATTAGGGAAACCACACCCTTTGTAATCCCATCCAAAAAATGAAATACTTAGGAATCAGTGTAACACAGAAAAGAATCTATATATTGAAAACTACTATACTCTGAGAAAAGAGACCAACGAGGATTTCAGAAAACGGAGAGTTACTCCTTGCTTATGGACAAGAAGAACCAGCACTGTGAAAATGGATACACTCCCCAAACTGTTACACAGACCTAATGCAATCCTGATCAAAATACCACTAGAATGCCTCACAGATCTAAAGAAAACATTCTGAAAATTTATCTAGAATCAGAAGAGAGCTATAAGACCAAAGGCAATCCTGAAAGTTTCACAATCCCTGATTTGACATTATATCACAAAATTACTGTAATAAAGTCAGCATAATACTACAAAAAAAAAAAAAAACAAAAAACAGACAAGAGGATCAGTGGAACAGATTTTAAGATGCTAGTTGCAGCTATAATCACACTCACCCACATGGCCTTTGACAAAGGGGCCAAACAGCTCACTGGAAGAGAGATAGCTTCTTTATTAAATGGTGTGGAAAAAACTGGCTTTTGACATGACCAAGACTAAAAACTACATCCATTCCTATCAACATGCACTAAATTAAAGCTAAAATAGAGCAAAGATCTAAATATTAAAACAGACACACTAAAGCTACTGGAGAATAATGTAGGCATAAATCTTGAAGACATAGAGGTAAAGAGAGCATTCATGAACACAAGCCAAACTATACAGTAAATACTACAAAAAAAAAAAAAAAAAAACTGGGATCTCATTAAGAATTTTTGGCACATAGAATACTGTTATCTATCCTTTGGGTTTTTGTCAATGCATTTCATTTCGACTTTTATTCTACGAGTTTCTTTTAGGTTAAATATATTTTTTATACAGCACACCATTGGACTTGTTTTATTATTATTATTTCTGCCAATCTGTGTATTTTCATTAAGATCATTCATTTTTAAGTTATTACTGTCATTGCCTTCTTTTCCTGTTGCTTGACTTACTATCTTTCCCTTCTGCTTAACTGCTCACTCTGTGTATTTATTCTATCACTGTCAGCTTCACTGTCTCTTTCTTGAGAAATGTTACGGGTGCTGCTTTGAGGCCTTTTATTGTCAGCAGCCATCCTTGCCCCTTGGATCAAGCAGCTTACCTACAATCCTCATCAACTCTTCTGGCCCTTGGCGATATGGCTTTCCACAATCTTCTGTTCTTTTTCTCTAGCTGCTTGCTGTCTTCAGTTTTACCAGCACCAGATTCAAGCAGTTCTTGGTGCCAGTGGCCTTTAGTGTTACCAGCTCTGGCTGTTGGTCATTTGTGACACCAGAAGTCTTTGGTGTTATGAGCCCCTACTGTTCTTGGATTTCTGCAGGAATGGCCTTTGATGTTACCAGCTCTTAGTGTAGCAGATCAACATGTTATAGTTACAATGAAAGGATGAATAGGCAAGAATATGCCATCCCAGAAGATGCTTTATTAGGACTTACACTTCAGCCCAAGTGAAACAGCACACAGATTAGACCTAACAGTCGTAGGGAAAAGAAAAAAGTCAGCTTCACACACAAGTGTCAGATTTTCTGTTTGGTTATGGGTAGGGGAGTAGCCTCTCACAGACTCAGTTGAAGAGGGCTTTAGGACAATGTGATCTGAGGTTTGCCTGAACCCAAAGCCTGCTAGGGTTAAAGCAATCTGTCTCCCAGGATGGCTTGGGGTACCTGATGATATGAGCCTAGCTGCCAGGTGTGGGGGGCAGGGGCAGAAGATAACTCTTGGGGAACTTCAAGCACTTCTCTCTTTTTTCAAGAAAGAGAAAACTTTATAAAAGCCAACAAAAGAAGGCTAGACCTGAGCTTTCCCTGGAAGCTGATGGCATGAACAGACTCCACGCAGGCTAACCTGAACTAAGACATCCTGGGTGACTGGGTTTTCTTTTCCAGATTGGTCCTAAAATTGGTGGAGGGGGGCAAATTAGGGGAGCTGTCAGTTACCAACTAACTGGCCATTTGGGTCCAGTTGATGGGAGGATTGGTTATTGTTCAACTTCTCAGACTAGTTGCTACAAATATGGTGCCGGCTGGTGCAGCACAGGTCTGTTCCGCTTGACTGGTCAGCTGTTGTTGGCTATGTTGTCACTTACAAATAGCTTTTGCTTCATGCAGATTCTTTCTGGAAGCTTCTGCTGTAAGTTACAGGCCAGCATTTCTGTCTTTCACAAAGGACAGTCACAATGCCTGCCTCAAAAGAAAAGACTGCTCCAACTACTACAAATTACTGACACTTAGAAAAGTCTTCTTTTGGTTCAGGGTTCTGAGTTGACATGGCCTAGTAAACTTTAGATTACAACAGTGAGCTCGGTTAGGATTTCCAAATTCACTTTTTATTTTTATGCTACTGATATTGTTTCGTTGTTTGTATTTTTTATATACTTTACTCTTTTTTTAAGAATTTTATTTTATTTATTTATTTTCTTGTTTCAGAACTTTTGTTTATTTATTTATTTTCATGGCTGGCTCAGCCTGCCCTGATGGCAGGGCTGGTGCAGCATGTGGTGCCAGGGATTGAACCGCAGTCCCTGCAGCTGCCTAAGCTTTCCTAAGCAGGCGCTTTAGACTACTGAGCCATTCCACTGGGCCCTCATTGTTTGTATTTTTGAAACAGGGTCTCACTATATAGCTCAAGCTGGTCTTGAATTCACCAGAATTCACACTCACAGTGATCCTCCTGCATCTGCCTTTTGAGTGCTGGAATTGCAGGCATGTGCCACCACACCTGCCAAGATTATTGTTATTGTTCTAGGGGAGCATCTTCCCAACAAATAATGCAAATGTTCTTTGAATTATGATGGGACTATTCCCAAGAGCCCCAATATAAATAGAAAATGTTGTAAATTGCCAATGCCTTTAATGCACCTAATTTACCAAAGATCATAGCTGAGCAACACTTGGCACTGTGGAGTGTTAGCTGTGTGCCATCCTGATCACATAACTGCAGCTGGTCAGTGTCACAGACGTGTATTATGTCATGTATTGTATTCTGGAACCACATAGCTGCAGTCCAGCAAAAGACTTACTCAAATGTACAGAACCTGCTGGTGGAGAACTGTGGTAGAGAGCGTTCCCTGGCCTGGCTTGCTAACCTGCCTAAAATCTTCACCTCCCCTTCTCCATTAGATGTGTGAACCCACTTGTCCTTCCAGGACCGGTGCAAGTATAACCTCATCTGCCTCAGGGAAGCCTTCCTCTCTCCTCTTCCAGGCAGCATCTCTCCTTCTAGGTCCTCAAAGCAATTGCAAGCTTTAATTTTCCTGATAACTCAGGCAAACCAGAGCACATGCACAACAGAGAAGCCAAAAATCCAGTGACTGAATGAACAAATGATACTTGAGCCATGAATGAATAAGAAATGAGTGAGTGAATGAATGAATGAATGAATGAATGAATGAAAAAAGGAGATAGCATATGAACTGATGCTGCAAGTGAGGTAAACTTCTAAAATCAGGGATAACATAAGAGAGGATCAAGTTCTTTTTTTTTTTTTTTGGCTTTTTGAGACAGGGTCTCACTGTGCAGTTCAGGCTGGCTTTGAGCTCACTTTTGTGCCCAGGCTGGTCTCGAACTTGCAGCGATCCTCCTGCCTCAGCCTCCCAAGTGCTGGGATTACAGGCAAGAGCCACCATGCCCTGCATTTTTTTTTTTTTTTTGAGGATCAAGTTCTTGATGGTGTTACGTCTAGGCTACCTTGACACACTCTGTATCTGGTGCTGGTAGAGACTGGCGTACCCCATCCCAGAAATGGGGTCATGAAACTCTGTGAACCCCACTAGCGTGTAAAGTTAGTACATGTTAATAAAAATAAAATGAAAATGGTATAAAGAAAAAAGGAATATAAAAAAACTACAAAATCAGATCTAGTCTGGAGTCTTTCTCAGCCTTGTTTTCCTAAAGTACTGGGAGTGAGCTAAACAATATCCAAACTGTAGTATAACTATTAAGATTTAAGCAGATAATGTCTGTAAAACACTTACTCTTGTTGCTGGCACGAAGTAAATGGTAGCTATTGTACTGTTATCTGTACTTTGTCCCTCAGGATTCAGGTCTATTATATTAGCAAGTTAATAAGCCAGCTGACCGGATGGCTCTCCTGTAACACACTTTTAATCCTCAGTGGCTGCTTCTTTTTGCCAAGGGTTTTGCCCCCTGGGGCCCTGGGCCCAGAATTTGCAGTCTTTCTTGACCTGGGTGTGTGTATGGCTTGGACTATGCACCTCTGATGCCCCAGGTGACTGCTCCCAGCCTAGATGTCTCTTCCTGGAGATGTGTCTTCAGCATCCCTTGTGTATTGTGTGTGAGTTCTGGCTTCAGCAGCAAAGACTCTGGGTTGGAAGGGCTGGCCCCTCCAGGGTGGGTCAAATCCTGACCCCGCTTGTTGGAAGAGAGCTGGCCCACCTACCTAGAGGGACAACACAGAAGGGGTAGCCTGGTCTCAAGCCAACCTAGCGCCTACTCTGTAGACTTCTACCTCAAGGAAGTTTCCAAGAAGGGAAGGAAGGGGAGGGAGAGAGTGGGAGTTGAACTCTTCTGTATTCAGTATCTATTTCATCTTCAACACGCTGTGACCCTTTGAGAAAGGCCCAATGCACTTCTGGTTCTTGAAGTTTCTGCTACATTTTAAAGAAATGGATAAACATTAAATGTAGTGAGACCAAACCATGCAGAGCTTTAAGTGATACAAATAGCCCACTGCACTAAGTGGGCAAGTAGCTGTGGGCAGGAAAGGAAATAGCCTGGTTACAGAAGCACAAAGTTTGCGCTAAGCATGGAGGATGCTATTTCTAGATTTTTCCTTGCATGGGTGTGAGGAGAATCATAGGATCCTTGTTGTCCCTGTAATGTCAGCCTCAAAAGCACTCCAGTCCAGCATGACCCCAGCACCTGATGGTAAATAGTCTTTTTTGGATACTGTGTCCACAGCTAAGTGCTCTACTAAAGAGTGAGTCTGTAGTCTTGCCTGGACCCCAAGAACACCACCATGCTCTGCCTGGGCTCAGGCTTGGTATACGAAGGATACAAATAGCAGGACTGGAGAGCCCTAGCACCAGAGAGAAAGGAAGGACTCATCACGAAAAGACCATCTCATGGCATTGTGGCCCCTGGGTCTTGGTGTTGAGGTATGATATAGGGTGGCCAAGTTGGCTCAGACAGAGCTGGCTAGCCATAGACCTCATCTGTGACCTCTTGGTCCCAGGAGTCAAACACAAGAATGAGAGGCCCAGTAGGTCTCTAGGCATGTGGTGAGGCAGGGGAGTCTACATGGTATCCATAACTGAGGCAGGATGATAGCAGAGGTCATCCCAAGTCACTCGCAGACTGAAGGTGGGTGCTTCCTCCTGAAAAGGCTCCTGAATGGCATTTGGCTTACACAGCGGAAGTTGTTCCTGGGTTGATGCATCCTCACAGCTGGGAAAGAGCACCCAGCTAAGCCTCCTGCAACATCAGCTCCATCCTATTTACCACAGAAAGAAAGATGGTGCTCACAGGACCCTCTGCCATCCCCCAGGGGTGAGAGACACCATTTGTCCCTAGCACAGCAAGACATGAAGCAGATGGGCAGAGGCAGGGATGAAGGCCCAGCTTCCTGCCTTCTCAGACTCCTCTTCTTCCAAATCACCAAAGCACAAAGGAAAACCAGGAAAGGAAAAGTAACACAGATTGAAGGCTTCTTTGTCACTATAGAAAACTGCTGCCTTTATAGGTTAAAAATAAAAATCAGATGTCAGTAATTTCAACCTAATATGTACTTATATGCTTTCTCTTCGAATCTACATAGTCTAAATTGTACATATTCATAGTCTCTTTCCTTCATAATGGGCATAGACTTTTTAAATAATACAAATAGTAATTTTAAAAGCATTAGAAATGGTACAGAATTCCACTAAACAAAATAATATGAACTGTTGTATTGTACAGTGTTGTCTTTAATTAGTTGTTTCGATCACTAGATATATGAATGAAAAAATGGGTGAAAAAGTTATAAGAAAATAAATAGAAGAAGAAAAACTTAAGCATTCATTGCTCCTTTCACCAGGCCAGCAGAAATCAGCAGAACAGTTATCCAAGCTACCCTGCATCCTGTATATATAAATATATCGCTTCCCCCACTCCCACCCTGTCCTGCTCTTCATCCCAGTTTGTCCTTCTCTTGGAACAGGTTCCATCCCTTTTCATGCAGAGATTTTATTGTATCCCTAGTGTAAGGACCTGTAAGTGTATAGAACCTGCTTTACGTGTACACAGCAGGCGAGTTTGCGCACTGCGCTGCTCTAGTACTCTAGCACTCATCACCCTACGTTAGGATGATTTTGGGAAAGGCGGGCCATCGAAACATGCTGTTTGTTGATTTTGGTGCTGAATAGTCTCTTGTTCTGCCAACATCTCTGTCCTGACTTTTCGGTTCTGCTTTCCGCCTCAAGTCATGCTGGCATCAGCGGGCTCCTCCGTCCTCTGGCTTTCCGCTGGGCTTGGGAGACCCCAACAGCAAGCTTAGAAATGGATGTTGAGAAAAAGCCAAGGTCAGGGAAGGCACGATGGGAGTGCTGAGTGTCTTGGTTCCCACCTCAGCACCTGATAGCTTCTCACTCCTCTTGGTCTTGGTCCCAGGGACCCTCTACACTGTAGGTATGCTTTGAGTGTCTCCCAAAAGCCCGTGTGCTGGGAGCTCTCTCCACAGTGTGTCAATATTTAGGAGGGGAGGCCTATGGTTGGTAATTAGACAGTGGGATGCCACACTGACAGAGATTAATGTAGGTCCTGTTCTCATGAGGATGGGTTGTTACAGTGCCAGGTCAGCTTTTTCAGCTCTTCCTGTCTTTTCTATGTGTCTCTCTCGCACACCATTTGGCATGTAGAGATGTAACCCAGAGATCCTCATGAGAGCCACATAGGTGCCAGTATCACGCTCTTAGGCCTCCAAAACTTCAAGTTAAAGAAGACTCCTTTCTGTACAAAGTACTTAGCACCGAGTTTTTTGATATAGTAACAGAAAACTAAGGCAGACGCAGATCATTCTCTATTCCCCTGTTGTTAGTGGTACTGTGAATCAATACTTCTTGGCTTTCTTAATCCTAATCATTCTCTTATCCCTGGTTTTGCCATGAAACTCTTTAGCTACCCCACTTTGGCATGCCTCCTCTTTTGTTTGGGGTCTTGCTTGATACACTTGCCAGGTCACTCACTTTCCTCGGTTTGTGGTACTTCTTCCTTCTTTCTCCAGGGACCCAGTGGATCCTAGGTCTCCTTTTCACTTTTGCCCTCTTCCATCATCAGATCTCTGGCCTAGGAACCTGTCAGTTCTTTATACCAAAGGCCTGTAAGACAAGCATCCTTGATACCAGGTTAAGACAGAGCCTTGAACAGCAGTGCTTTCAGCTTTAACCACTGGATACACATGGAGAGGAGCTCAAAGATTCAGGTGCGTGCAATTGCAGAACATTTGACTGTGTATGTATCTGCTTCCTCTTAGTCCAAGGAGAAGTATATTCTTTTCCTTTTTTTTTTTTCTAAGCAACCTCAATAGGGAGGTGGGTCATGCCCACACACTGTACTCTGTAGAACGATTGTGAGGACAATATGCAATATGTCAACTTTCAAAGAAAAAAAAAGGGGAAAAGAAAAAAAAAAAAGTAATGTTGATTTAGAAGGGTTAATGTTTAATTGTTTGATTAATCTTATATACTTATATGTATTAATCTAAACTGATCTGATGATGAAAATATGTAATATAACCATTGTTAAATTTAAACAATAAAAAATTAAAACTTAAAAAAAAAGGATTCAGGTGCAAGCTAACATTGTGGAAATGGCTCAAATGGGAGGTACAGGGACTAAGGATAAAGGCAGAGAGTGAAGAAAGGTGTGGCTCCTAGTGCATTAGAGGCTTGGGTACTGTTTCAGTGTGAAGGCAAGAAGGAGCAGGACCCAGATGCTGGAGCCAGCTATGGCATCGCAGGTCTACGAAAGGCTTGCTTCTAAAGAAAAGGCATGGTGTGTCTGCTCAGGGGTGGCAGCAGGTGACCTTGGGCCCAGCCCTCCTGGGGGGGGGGTGCACATGAATACCCTAACCAGGAGGGGTGACCACCTGGGAAGGGAAAAGAATTCCTGGGCTCCTCATAGTTCTGCCTCCTCATGAGTCTTGGGAAACTCACTGCTTTCCACGACTGGCTGTTGCATCAAAGTGCAAGTGAAGGTATTCAGCAAGGTTATCCTGGCCTGTGCTCTGCCAGTAACTTTAGCTTCTTCCAGGCAGACCTCTCTTGGGGTGACTGATAGTGCCAGTGTCTAAATTTTAGTCAGCCTGCTATTTCTGTCTTGCCTTCCCCGTGAGGAGGCTGGCAGAAAGTTCTTTCCTAGTATGCTGAAGAAGCTGCCAAGTGGAGAACCAGAATGTGTGTGGCGACATCTAGTGACAAAGGCCCACCTGGTCCCCAGCTTTCAAAGGAAACCCACTTGTTTCCTCACTGTGTGGCCTTTCTCAGACTTTGATGTGCTTGAAGATTGCCTGGAATACTTGTTTAAAATGAGCTTTTCTGGTTTCCTGATCCAGAAATTTAATTTGGTTTTGGTTAGAATCCAAGCAGGTATTTTTTTCTGACCAGCATTTCAGGTACTTGCGAGACAAATCTCTGGGTCATATTTTGAGAATCACTTTCTGGTAGGACTCAGTCTCCTAAGTGTCCTGGTGTGCATGAACAACACACTTGTCTGATTTTGAGAGCTACGGTGATTTGTTCAGGCAAAATTCCTAAATTTTATCTGGTATGTTTGGACTCCAGAAATAGATTAATATGTCTACTTTTGTGTTCTTAATCTTGATACCTCATATCCCATACCCAAATAACTTTTGTGTTTTCTCCAGACAAACCAAATAACCTCTGTGTTAGTGTTCACCAAGAAGATATTCACGGGAGGTATTGAAAGCATGGTGTGATAGACATTGGCTCAGGAAATTCTGGGAGCTAAGAAGCCCCGTAGTCTGCAGTCAGTAAACTAGAGGCTCAGGAGAACTGATGACTCCTGAGAAAGTCAGGAGACCAAAAGCCAGGAGTGGATTGTGGGGTGCGCTGAGGGGAGAGTCAAGACTCAGTGTGAGTCTGAAGACAGGGAATATCCAAAAGTTTCAGCTTGAGCACACAGGGAGGAGGAGATCCTCCTCTAGTCAAGGGAGGGCCCATGTTCTGTTGTGTTCAGGATTTCAGCTAAATGAATGAAATCCACCCACATTGCAGAACACAATCTGTTTCACTTTGCAGATACATCAAGAATAATGTTTAGCCAAACATCTGAGCACCCCATGGCCAAGTTCATAACACTAGTCTTTACAAGCTCACCCTTGCTTATATATATATATATATATATATATATATATATATATATATATATAAACAAATGTAAACAATAGCATATCCATACAGCCACCTGCAATGATATGGTGATCCTGTACACAGTTAAAACTGTACAAACCCCTTCCTGCAGAAAGCAGGAAAAATCCTTGAATGTTTCATACCTCTAAAGCTAAATATTATGATGTAAAACTTACAATGCTTACATACTGCGTTATGAAGTCTATACCTAAAAAATACATTCAATACATCTTATGCTACATGATAAAAGAGGTGGGGAACCTATTCCACTTGTACAGACACGTCTTCACACATGTGTATCTCATCCTCTTCACTATTTCTTCCATATTCCTGGTGTCTTCAGCAAGTACCTCAGTGGGTCATGGTTCTTTACATGGTAGAAGACATAAGCCTTTATTCCTGAAGGTTGTAGGTCATAAGTCATACTGTCTGAATTAAATTATTTTGGGTTTCCACTAATTTAATGTTAGGGCATGCTAATATTGAGTGTCAGCTCAAAGGAATAATACAAACCCATCTTTTGAAGCAGTTCAGTTTCTCCTTTGTAGTTCAGATCAATCACCACAACCAGCCCCTAAGTCTCTTGACCTGTTGACTCAGGCAAGAGAGGCCCAAAACAGTCAGATGGCTGTCCTAACTGCCAGTGTCACTGGGTTATTGTTGTATTTGCTCAAAAAAGCATGCCTTCCTTTGGTGTTAAGTAAGCTTTCTAGGTCAGCTAAGCACAAAGTCTCAAGGGCAGAAAACAAAAATTTTATGAGTGGGTCACTAAAGTAGTGAGTCGTGCCACTCCCACTTCCCCCCCTTGCTTCCTAAACCACTGACGCCTCACCATCCCAGAAATAGGCTCCGTATGTCAGACGTTGACTCAAAACGTGTGCAATCTTCAGGAGAACCTTACCCCAGAAACATAAAATATCTACTTGGCTCTGTAATTAAGTCTCTTCAGAAGCCATTTCAGGGCCAGGGAGATAGCTCAGCAGCCTAAGTGCCTGCCTGGTACGTGCAAGGTCCCAAGTTTGATCCCTGATACTGAAAAAGAAAAGCCATTTCATCATTCTATCATGCCAACTTCATCAACGGGGCAGTGGGGGTGGGGGGCGCACTTGTACGACCAAAGCATCTCATGAACAGGAGGCATTGATTGGCTTCCTCCTGTCCTGTGGTCTCTCAGCTGGGAGATCGCTTTCTTCCTGCCTCTAGACTAACTAAAGCATTTCTCCTGTGGGGAAGGCGGGGGTCACACCTGCCAGTTCCTGGGAATCATGTCGACTCTCCTGAGCCTTTTTTTTTTTTTTTTTTTTTTTCACTTCCTGATTCTTTAGATAGCTCTCCACAGATCTTGGGGTGATCCATATCTATAGCTGCATGAATCAATTCTTTAGAATAAAGAAAAACTGCTATGATTTCTGTTTCTGGGAAAGTTATGACTAATATAGATTTAGGTATGGACTACTGGGGTCTGGTCAGTTTGATACATAAAATTAAGCATCACAACCTTTTTTCATTTCATTCATTTAACAAAGGAATACCACAAAAGACTCTGTGTGAATACATTCCATGAAACTTACACAAAATGAGTTTACATTTTGTGTACAGATGTTGTTTACAGTTTACAGATATGAATTAATAAAAACCACTAAATGGGCTAAATAACCTGAGCACTCCTATATTTATAAAGAAAGCTCCAGGTCGTGACTCTGCTGGTTTCCATCACAGATCTACCACTTATTTAGCTCTGTAAGATACCTAATGCCTTGATTTTCTCACATGTGATGATATTTAAAAACACATCTAATAAGCTTGTTTTGAAATTGAAGTAAGTCAATATTTGTATAGTTCTGAGATTTAACTGATGCCTAAAGGGTCCTCAAGAAGAGAATGGAGCTCACCAGCACAGCACCTGCTTGACAAGTGTGAGCCTTGAGTTTGATTACTGGAAGTAACAGTAACAACAAAAAAGCTTGGGGGAAAAGAAAGAGGAAAAATGCAAATTAGTTAAATTACTAGTGCTTTGTAGTTCATAGAAAAGGACAATTTGTTATAATACTGATTGGAGATTATTTTATGTCCATATATTGTACTCTGAGTAACTACTTTAAAGATAATAAATTGAAATGTAGTAACAATTGTTATTTTCCTATCCCCATGTTATGAAATTTATTTTTACTTTTTTCCATAATACTTTTTTATTTATTTCCAAATAAAAAATAGAGGGCTGGGGATATAGCTCGGCAGAATAACGACCTGACTGGCAAGCACAAGGTGTCAAGTTTGATCCCTGGTACCAAAAATTAAAATATAAAAAAATAGAGCCACTAGGTGTTTATAAAATATATCACTAAGTAGAGATAAATACACATAGAGACTGAAGAACACCAAAGAAAACGTCAAAGTAGAGGAAAATAGATTTTAAAAATGACAGATAACTGTTCAAAGACAATATAGTAAGCACAACTATAATAGAATAATGCCTTTAGTTTGATCATACAAAAAATAGAGCTATAGGGGCCAGTGAGATGGCTCAGTGGTCTGAAGCTCCTGCTTAGGCAACTGCAGGGACTGCAGTTTGATCCCCAGCACCACATGCTGCACCAGCCCCACACCTAGGGCAGGCTGAGCTGGTCATAGAAAATAAAATAAAATAAAAATAGAACTATACAGAAAAATATTTTTTCAACATACACATAAAATAAATTCATATTTAAACAGCAAAAACTAAAAGAATTAACTACAAATGGTCAACACTAAAAGAAATTCAAGGCTGGCCAAATAGCTCAGCAGATTAAAGCACCTGCAAGCAGGCGCAAGAGCCAGAGGCTCAGTCCCTGGGTCCACCATGCCAGTCCCACCCCCAACAATTGAGACTTGGAGTGGTGGCATGCACCTGTAACCCCAGCTCTTCGGTAACTGTAAACAGGCAGATCACTATGAGTCTGATCTGGTAGTGAGCCCCTGAACACTCTGTAGACCCTTCCCTAAAAAAAAAAAAATACAAAAAAAAAAAAAAGAAAGAAAGACAGAAGTTCAGTTATTTTTAAAGATTCTTCCAAAAGAATTCAGTGTAAAAGGAAAATAAGAAAACCAAACAGGAAAGATATGATTAAATCTCAATAGAATTGTCTTTATAATATATCAATGATAGTAATGCCAAAAGAAATTTAAAGAGAGAACAATAATAGCATGACAAAAATAGCACACATGAGGCATAATAAGGGTTCTAAGCTTCTCATATTCTTTGGGAGGAGAGTGAAAAGGTGAACTATAATTAGCATCTATGTCAAACTTTGGGTAACTATTGTAACATAAGGAAAAGAATGAAAAATCACTAAACTACTAAAGTGGAAAATAGAATCAAGAAAATGTATTTAATTCAAAAGATTAAAATGAAGAAAACTTAAAAAAGAGCCAGATAGGATGTAAAAATAAGGTGGTAGAAGTAAGTCACTAATCACCATACATATGAATGGCTTAAAAGCTCTAGCAATAAGTCAAAGATTGTCAGACTAGATTTCTTAAAAAAGCAGTCATGTGCTGTTTAGAACACATAACTGAAAGCAGGATACAGAGAACTAAATATAAAGTATGGAAGAAGATACCCCAGGTAAACGTTAACCTGTCACTATAGTATATATGAAAACGGGTAAAACATTTGAACACAAATAGCATTATTGGAGTCAAAGAAATTGCCACATCAAGGTAAAAGATCTATTTTACCTAGAAAAGAACAATTTTAGACTTTATATATGTAGGGCCCTGCTTTCATTTTTTTAACCAATAACTTGAATGTAATTATGTCTATTTTATTTTGCTATTCAAAGGATGTTAAAGTACCCAAGTAAGAAAAGTGAACTTTTACCCAAGAATTCTGTGGCCTCCTCAAGGTCTGCTAATCTTACAAGCATTTGTGTCTTAGAGACTCATTACCAGGCCAGGATTACTTGTTGCCTGTGATTGAGAGGAGTCCCTTGTAATAACATCTTCAATCTTGCTTTTTGTTTGGGGGGGGTTGTTTTGTTTTGTTTTTGTGGGACTGGAGTTTGAACTCCTGACTTTGCGCTTGGCAAGCAGGCACTTGTGCCACAGAACAAGAGGATTCAATTTGCCTTTGTCTTCTGCATGACATATTAAATGGTTTAAAAAGAAGAAGAAGAAGAAGAAGAAGAAGAAGAAGAAGAAGAAGAAGAAGAAGAAGAAGAAGAAGAAGAAGAAGAAGAAGAAGAAGAAGAAGAAGAAGAAGAAGAAGAAGAAGAAAAAGAAGAAGAAATATTTCAAAAGTCATTAGATGGGGCCTGGTAGGATGGCTCAGTGGTCTAAAGCACCTGCTTAGGAAAGCTTGGGCAACTGCAGGGACCGCGGTTTGATTCCCGGCACCACATGCTGCTGAGCCAGCCATAAAAATAAATAAACAAACAAAAGTTCTGAAACAAGAAAATAAAATAAAATAAAATAAAATAATTCTAAAAAAAAAAGTCATTAGAAATGATAGAATTTCACTAAACAAAATAATAGGAATTCAATAACGGCTGTTATATTGCATGATGTCTTGGGATTAGTAATTGTTTAGATTGCCAGATGTAAGCATGCAAAATTGGTAAAATAAATAAATAAATAAATAAGTTATATGAAATTAAAAAAGAGAAGAAAAAATTTAAACATTAACTGCTTCTTTCAAAAGACCAGCAGAAATCAAGAATACAATTATCAAAGCTATCCTGTATATACACATAAACATACATTTTTCCCCTCCTCTCTCTTACTTTCGTCCTTTTCCTCATCCACATTGTTCCTTCCCTTTGAACAGATTATTTCTCTTTCATAGTAGATAGCTAAATATTTCACATTTTATTTACTCTTTCAGGTTCTCACACTAGTGAGACAGTGTGATGTTTGCACATGGAGATCTGATTTATTTCACTTACCAATACAATCTCTAGTTGCATCCATCTGCCTATAAAAGCTTCAAGTTTAACAAATGCTGCAGGGGATGTGGGGAAAAAGGAACCCTTCTTCACTGCTGGTGTGAGTGCAGACTGGTACAACTATGGAAATCAATGTGGAGAATCTTCAATAAACTAAGATTGAAAGTTCCACTCAACGCAGCTGTTCCACTCCTGGGTATCTTTTCCAGAAGAACTGAAAACATCATACCACAGAGACACATGTGCATCCATGTTTACAGCAGCACAGTTTGTCACAGCTAAATCTTGGAAGCAACCCAAATGCTCATCAACTGAGTAATGGATAAAGATGTGATATTTTTACATAATGGAGTATTATTCAGCTATAAAAAGGGTAACTTTGAGGCTTTTATCAGTAAATGGATGCAACTAGAGACTGTACTCTTAAGTGAAATAAATAAGACTTGCATGTGCAAACATTGTATTGTCTCTTTCGTATGAGAACTTGAAATAGAAAATAATATCTGGGGCTGGGGAGATAGCTCAGCAGTCTAAGTGCTTGCCTGGCAAGCACAAGAACCCAAGTTCAATCCTCAGTAGCATATGTTGTGCCAACCCTGGAACCCCTGGCAGACCTTACCAGCCCTGAAGCAGGGTATAGTGAGGTACATCTGTAATCCCAGCACTGGAGAGGCTGAGACAGGAGGATCACTATGAGTCTGAAATGCATAGCGAGACCCTGTAACAAATCAACAAATTTTAAAAAGAATAGGAAATCTGAAAGCTACAATAGATACTGGGAAAGGAGAATGAACCTGTTCAAATAAAGAAATTACTGAGTTGAGGAGGACAGAAGAGGGAGTGGAGTTAAGAAATATATCTGTATATGTAAGCAGGATAGTTTGTACAAATGTACAGTGGATTTCTGCTGGTCTAGGGAAAGGAATAGTTGATGCTTAATTTGTTTTGTTTCCTTTTTTCAATGCTTGGTCATTTTTGTCTTAATTTCATATATATTTCTTTCTTTTTTTTCTTCTTCTAATTTTGTACGCATATATTTGGTAATCTGAACAACTAGTTTGAAGACAGCACTGTGAATTACAACAAATACTGTGAAATTCATGCTTTGTTTAGTGAAAATTCTGTGTGATTTGTAATTTTTCTGTTTTAATACTATTTTGTACTTCTTTTTTTAAAAAAAATTAAAGCCTCCAGTTTATCAATTTTTTTATAGTTCAATAATGCTCCATTGTGTGAAAATTCCACATCTTTTTTATACATTCCTCAGTTAATGGGCATTGAGGCTGTTTCCAAGATTTAGCTATGACAAACTGTGCTACTATAAACATGAGTATACATACATAGCTGTGGATATTTTCCACTTATTTGGAAAAATATGCAGTAGAAGAATAGTTCAGTTGAATGGGACCTCCAATCCTAGCTTTTTGAGGAATCTCCACAGAGATTTCCCCAGTGTACACCCCCACCAACAATGGAAATAGGTTTCTTTTGCCCCACAGTCCCCATAGCATTTGTTATGGGTTGATTTCTTGATGATAGACATTCTTTCAGGGGCAAGAAAGTATCTCATGGTTTTTTAATTTGCATTTCTTCAATGATCAAAAATGTTAAACATTTTTTCGCATATTTACTTGCCATTTGTATTTCTTCATCTGAGAAGTGTGTATTCATCCCAGATGTCCATTTTTGCATAAGGTCTTTCAATGTTGAGGGCATGATTTCTTTTTAATTCTTTATATGTTCTAGAGAGAAGTCCTTTGTCTGAAGGATAGAAGCTAAAATTTGCTCCAGATTCATGGGTTTTCTTTCTTACTCTGATGGTGATTTCTTTTGATGTGCAGAAACTATTCAAAGAGGTGAAATGCCAGTTGTTGATTCTTTGCAGTATCTTCCTTGCAGTTTGATCTTTTTCATGAATTCTCTACTCACTCTTATACCTTAAAGATTTCTACCTACTTTTACCTGCAGTAGATTTAGTGTTTCTGTTTTTATATTTAACTGTTTGATCCATCTGGACTTTAGTTTATGTGTGGTGACACACATACATCTAATTTTTGTCCTTGGCATGTGGAAAGCCAGTTTTTCCAGCACCATTCATTAAAGAAGCTGTCTTTCTTCCACTGCACATGTTTGGCCGCTTTGCCAAAGATAATGTGGCTGTGTGTATATGTGTAGTTATGTCTGCATCTTCTAACCTATCTCATTAATCCTCAGGTCTTTTTTCTGCCAGTGCCATACTGATTTTACCACATTAGCTTTGTAGTAAAATTTAAAGTCAGGGTTTGTGATGCCTCCTACCTTACCTCTGTTGCCCAGGATTACTTTTGCTATTGTAGTTCTCTTCTGGTTTCAGAAAACATTTCAAGATTTTTTCCTCTAAATCTGTGAGTTACTAATGATGTTTTGTTCAGTATTACATTGAATCTGTATAACAATTTCGGGAGTATGGCTATTTTCACAAAGTTGGTTCTTTCTGTCCATTAGCGAGGGAGCAAGGAATATCTTTCCATTTTCTGAAATCTCCTTGACTCTTTTTTCCCAAAGTACTGTAATTTGCAATGTATAAATCTCTTGCTCTCTTTGTTAGACTGATTACTAAGTAGTTCTTTTTGTGTGTGCGTGGTTTTTGTTTTGTTTTGCTTTGTTTTATTTTGTTTTGTTTGGATGTTATTGTGAAAGGCACAGTTTCCCTAAGTTCTATCTTGGTGAATTCATTGTTTGTGTATAGAAATGCTATTGATTTCTGAACGGTGACTTTACTTCCTGCCATTCTACTAAATTTTGTATTCAATATACAAATATTTTGGTGGAGTTTGTCAGGTTTTTCATGTAGAGTATCATGTCATCTATAAATAATGATAATTCCACTTCTTCCTTTCCAATCCTCATTTCTTTTATTTCATCCTTGACTAATGGCCCTGGCTAATGTTCCCAGAACTATACTGAACAGGAATGGTGACAGTGAGTATTCTTGTTTTGCTCCTTATTTTAAAGCGAAGGTTTTCATTGTTTGTCCATTTAGTATGATATTAGTTGTTGGTTTGTCATACATAGCTTTTATCTGGTTGAAATAAAGACCACTTATTCCAATTTTCTGTAGCATTTTTATCACGAATGATTGCAGGACTTTGTCAAAAGCTTTTTGAGCACTTATTGAGATGATCATGTGATTTTTGTCTTTGGCTCTGTTGATGTGGTGTATTACATCTATTGACTTTCATATATTGACTATCCTTGCATTCCTGGGATAAATCCCACTTGGTCATGATATGTAATATTCTTGATGATATCCTGCATTCTGTTTACTAGTATTCTACTGAAGATTTTTGCATCTATGTTCATTAAAGAGTTTGACCTATAGATGTCTTTAATAGTTGGGTCTTTCTCTGTTTTTTTGTTTGTTTGTTTGTTTGTTTTCCTGAATGAATTTTGGAGAATTACTTCCTTTTCAATGTCACTAAAGAGTCTGAGAAGAGATGGCATTCAATCTTCTCTAAATTTCTTATAGAATTCATCTATAAATCCATTGCGACCTGGCATTTTCTTTATTGATAGGTTTTTTATTAATTTTCAATTTCATTGACGTATATTGGGTTATTCAGCATTTTATATCTTGATTCAGCTTTGGTGATTCACATGTATCTAGGAAATTGTCCATTTGTTCTGTTTTCCATCCTGTGAGAGTAAGGATTTTTAAAGTATTGATGATGGAAGCCGAGCGTAGTGGAACACGCCTGTAATCCCAGCACCTGGAAGGCTGAGGCAGGAGGATCAGTGCGAGTTCGAGACCAGCCTGGGCCACAAAAGTGAGTTCAAGGCCAGCCTGAACTGCATAGTGAGACCCTGTCTCAAAAAAAAAAAAAAAAAAGTATTGATGATGGTGATGATCTTCTGAATTTATATGTGGTCCATAGTGATTTTACCATCTTTGTTCCTTCTTGCATAAATTTGCATTTTTTCTTTTTTTTATATAAAGTTGGCTAGGGGCTTATCAATTGTATTTAATTTTTTAAAGAACCAATTCTTTGATTCATTAATTCTTTGTATTGTTTTCTGCATCTCCATTGCATTTATTTTCTCTCTGATCTTTATAATTTCCTGCCTTCTTTGGGCTTTATTTGCTCTTTTTCTAGGAGCTTGAGATGCAGCATAAGATTATTTATTTGGGCTTGTTCTGTTTTCCTAATGTGAGAATTTACCAATTAATTTCCTCTTAAGACAGCTTCTATTGTATCCCACAGGTTCCAATACGCTATATGTGCATTTTTGTGTGACCGTAAATATTGTTTAATTTCTTCTTTAATTTCATCTGTGACCATTGATTGTTCAAGAGGATATTATTTAATTTCCATCTGTCTATGGAAGTTTTGTTGTTTCTTTTGTCAATAATTTCCAGTTTCATTGTAGTATGATCAGGTAACACCCACAGGACAATTCAAATTCTGTTGCATTTACTTAAGCATGGTCTACGTGTTGGTATATGGCTTATTTTGGAGAATGCCTCACGTGCAGCTGAGAAGACTGTGTAAACTGATGTTATTAGGTGGAACACTCTGTAAAAGTGTTCTAAGTCCATTTCTTTACAAATTTGGTTTAGTTTTGTTATTTCTTTGCTAATTTTTTACCAACTTGATCTATCTCTTTGTGACAATGGGCATTAATGTCCCCCATTTCAGGCTGGCAAGATAGCTTAGAGAACTAAGCACCTGCTTAGACAAGTCCAGAGACTTGTTGGAGTTCGATCCCCAATCCCCAGCACCACGTGCCATGCTGGTCCTGCCCTTGAGTGCAGTGAGCCAGCCACCAAGACTAGGTGTGGTGGCACATGCCTATAATTCCAGTGCTGGGAAGGCTAAAAACAGGCAGATTACGGTGAGACCCTGTACTAAATGCATAAAAAACAAACAACAACAACAACAAAAATCAAAACAAAATGTCCTCCATTTCAATTGTGTTATTGTTCATGTGACTTTTCATATCTGTTAAAACTTGCCATATATAGTTAGGTATTCTCATATTTGCTGCATATATATTTGTGATTGTTATCTCTTCCTCTTGCAGTTTTCCCCTAACAAGTATGTAGTGGCCTTCTTCATTGCTTTTTGTTATGCTTGGTTTGAAGTTTACATTGTCTGCAACAGAATACTTACCTCTGCTTTTTTCTGGGTTCCTATTGCATGGAGTATTGTTTTCTATCATTTGACTTTCAGCCTGTGAATTTCCCTTTTGAGGTAAATATGTTTCTTGCATACTACATATTGCTGGATTTTTGTTTCTTGACCCACTCTGCCAGTCTGCTTTTTTTGATTGGTGAATTGTGGCCATTTACATTGATGCTTATAACTGGTCTGTATTAGCCTATCTTTGTCATGTTATTTTTGTGCTGCAGGTTCCCTACTTTTTTCCTCTGTTTAATTGCTTGCTCTGCTTAGTGGTTCCTTTCTGAGGTTATTCTGGAAGTTGTGGTCATTTCTGTCTCTTTCAAGTGTATCTATCAGCAATCTTTGTAGGGTGGGTTTGATGGTCATAAATTTGTTTAGCTGTTCTTTGCATGAAAGAACCTCTCCAGTAAATTGGACAGTTTCTCCGGGTACATCAGTCTGGATAGGAAGTTGTTTTCTTTCAGGACCTCAAATATTTTACTCCATGCTCTTCTTGATTTGATGGTTTGTGTGGAGAAATCTGCTATGATTTTGTTAGGATTTCCATTATAGGTGATCTGCTTCTTTTTTTTTTTTTTTTTTTTTTTTTTTTTTTTTTTTTTTTTTTTTTTTTTTTTTTTTTTTTTTTTTTTTTTTTTTTTTTTTTTTTTTTTTTTTTTTTTTTTTTTTTTTTTTTTTTTTTTTTTTTTTTTTTTTTTTTTTTTTT